>JBBYHK010042301.1:32622-50324 GCA_038382065.1 Adansonia grandidieri | reverse complement strand
AAGGAAAATGATGGAAAGGGTTGCATTTGTTGTGAAACCAAAGCATCAATATCAAGCATCATATTGAGAAGAATGTGCTTTCGTAGCCCAATCTCAAGAAGTTTAAAGAGTATTACGAGAGTCCATGTTTATCATATCTAGGGGATGAACTTTGATTCTAAGGAAACTGATGGAAAGAAAGCTCTTCTTGTGAAATCAAAGCATCAATATCTTGCAGTTTTTAAGAAGAATGCGTTTTTAAAGCCCAATGACAGAATGTTTGGAGATTCTTATGAGAATCCATATTCATCTCATGTAAGAAACAAACTTTCATTTTAAGTAAAATGGTGAAAGGAAAGGCTTTTCTTGTTAAACCAAAGTATCAATATCATGTATCCTAATGAGGTGAATATGTTTTTGTAGTCTAATCACAAAAAGAATGGAGATTGTTATGAAAATCCATTCACATTTTATCTAAGGAGTGAACTTTATTTCTATGGAAAATGATGGAAAGAGTTATGTTTCTTGTGAAATCAATGCATCAATATCATGCATCCTATTGAGAAGAATGTGTTATTATAACCCAATCATAAGAAGTTTGGAGGGTATTATGAGAATCCATGTTTGTCATGTCAAAGGGATGAACTTTAATTCTAAGGAAACTGATGGAAAGAAAAGCTTTTGTTGTGAAACCAAAGCTTTAATATCATGCATCCTTTTGAGAAGAATGTGTTTTTATAGCCTAAAGACAAAATGTTTAAAGATTATTTTGAGAACCATGTTCGTCTCATCTAAGATATGAACTTTGATTTTAAGTAAAATGTTGGAAAAAAGGCTTTTCTTGTAAAACCAATGCATCAATATTCTGCATCCTAATGAGGTGAATCTGTTTTTGTAGTCCAATCACAAAAGAATAGATATTGTTACAAGAATCCATGTTTGTCTTATCTAAGGAGTGACCA
This sequence comes from Adansonia grandidieri, assembly GCA_038382065.1. Classification (NCBI taxonomy): domain Eukaryota; kingdom Viridiplantae; phylum Streptophyta; class Magnoliopsida; order Malvales; family Malvaceae; genus Adansonia; species Adansonia grandidieri. The sequence continues at coordinate 49,383 of JBBYHK010042301.1, read as the reverse complement.
ATTTTTTCTAAGGAAAATGATGGAAAGAGTTGCTTTTGTTGTGAAACCAAAGCATCAATATCAAGCATCCTATTGGGAAGAATGTCCTTTTGTAGCCCAACCAAAATAAGTTTGGAGAGTATGACAAGAATCCATGTTTGTCATATCTAGGGATCAAACTTTGATTCTACGAAAACTAATGGAAAGAAAAGCTTTTCTTGTGAAATGAAAGCATCAATATCATGCATCCTTTCGAGATAAATGTGTTTTTGAAGCCCAATGTTGGAGATTATTATAAGAATCCATATTCGTCTCATCTAAGAAATGAACTTTGATTTTAAGTAAAATGATGGAAGGAAAGGCTTTTATTGTTAAACCAAAGCGTCAATATCATGAATCCTAATGACCTGAATGTGTTTTTGTAGTCTAATCACAAAAAAATAGAGATTGTTTTGAGAATCCATTTATGTCTTATCCAAGGAGTGAACTTTTATTTCTATGGAAAATGATGGAAAGAGTTGCATTTCTTGTGAAACTAAAGCATCAATACCATGCATCCTATTGAGAAGAATGCGCTATTATAGCCCAATCAAAAAAAGTTTAGAGGGTATTCCGAATCCATGTTTGCTATATCGAAGGGATGAACTTTGATTCTGAGGGAACAGATGGAAAGAAAAGCTTTTCCTGTAAAATCAAAGCATCAATATCATGCATCCTTCTGAGAAGAATGTGTTTTTGCAGCCCAATGATAAAATGATTGGAGATTATTTTGACAACCATGTTCATCTCATCTAAGATATGAACTTTGATTTTAAGTAAAATGTTGGAATGAAAGGCTCTTCTTGTAAAACCAATGCAACAATATCTTACACCTTAATGAGGTGAATGTGTTTTTGTAGTCTAATCATAAAAAGAATAGAGATTGTTACGAGAATCCATGTTCATCTTATCTAAGGAGTGAACTTTTTTTTCTACGGAAAAAGATGGAAAGAGTTGCTTTTGTTGTGAAACTAAAGCATCAATAGCAAGCATCTTGTTGAGAAGAATGTGGCTTTGTAGCCTAATCACAAGAAGTTTGGAGAGTATTACGAGAATCCATGTTTGTCATATCTAGGGGATGAACTTTGATTCTAAGGAAATTGATGGAAAGAAAAGCTTTTCTTGTGAAATCAAAGCATCAATATCATGCATCCTTTTGAGAAAAATGTGTTTTTGAAGCCCAATGACAGAATGTTTGGAGATTATTATGAGAATCCATATTCATCTCATCTAAGAAATGAACTTTGATTCTAAGTAAAATGATGGAAGGAAAGGCTTTTCTTGTTAAACCAAGGCATCAATTTCATGTAACCTAATGAGGTGAATGTGTTTCTGTAGTCTAATCAAAGAATGAATGGAGATTGTTATGAGAATCCATTTATGTCTTATCTAAGTAGTGAAGTTTATTTCTATGGAAAATGATCGAATGAATTGCTTTTCTTGTGAAACCAAAGCATCAATATCATGCATCCTATTAAGAAAAATGTGTTATTATAGCCCACTCATAAGAAGTTTAGAGGGTATTAGGAGAATCCTTGTTTGTTATATCAAAGGGATGAACTTTGATTTTGAGGGAATTGATGGAAAGAAAAGCTTTTCTCGTAAAACCAAAGCATCGATATCATGCATCCTTTTGAGAAGAATGTGTTTCTGCAGCCCAATGACAAAATGATTAGAGATTATTTTGAGAACCATGTTCATCTCATCTAAGATATCAACTTTGATTTTAAGTAAAATGTTGGAAAAAAAGGCTTTTCCTGTAAAACGAATGCATCTATATCATGCACCCTAATGAGGTGAATGTGTTTTTGTAGTCCAATCACAAAAAGAATAGAGATTGTTACGAGAATCCATGTTCGTCTTATCTGTGGAGTGAACTTTTTTTCTAAGGAATATGATGGAAACAATTGCTTTTGTTGTGAAACCAAAGCATCAATATCAAGCATCCTATTGAGAAGAATGTGTTTTTGTAGCCTAATCACAAGAAGTTTGGAAAGGATTACAAGAATCCATGTTTGTCATATCTAGGGGATGAATATTGATTCTGAGGAAATTGATGGAAAGAAAAGTTTTTTTTTTCGCGAAACCAAAGCGTCAATATCATGCATCCTTTGGAGAAGAATGTGTTTTTGCAGCCCAATGATAAAATGTTTAGAGATTATTTTAAGAACCAAGTTTGTCTCATCTAAGATATAAACTTTGATTTCAAGTAAAATGTTGAAAAGAAAGGCTTTTCTTGCAAAACCAATGCATCTATATCATGCACCCTAATGAGGTGAATGTGTTTTTGTAGTCCAATCACAAAAAGAATAGAGATTCTTACGAGAATCCTTGTTCGTCTTTTTTATGGAGTAAACTTTTTTCTAAGGAAAATGATGGAAAGGGTTGCTTTTGTTGTGAAACCAAAGCATCAATATCAAGCATCCTATTGAGAAGAATGTGTTTTTGTAGCCCAATCACAAGAAGTTTAGAGAGTATTACAAGAGTCCATGTTTGTCATATCTAGGGATGAACTTTGATTCTAAGGAAACCGATGGAAAGAAAGGCTTTTCTTGTGAAATCAAAGCATCAATATCATGCATCTTTTTGAGAAGAGTGTGTTTTTGAAGCCCAATGACAGAATGTTTGGAGATTATTATCAGAATCCATATTCGTCTCATCTAAGAAATGAACTTTCATTTTAAGCAAAATGATGGAAGGAAAGGCTTGTCTTGTTAAACTAAAGCATCAATATCATGTATCCTAATAAGGTGAATGTGTTTTTGTAGTCTAATCACAAAAAGAATGGGGATTTTTACGAGAATCCATTTACATCTTATCTAAGGAGTGAACTTTATTTCTATGGAAAATGATGGAAAGAGTTATTTTTCTTGTGAAACCAAAGCATCAATATCATGCATCCTATTGAGAAAAATGTGTTATTATAACCCAGTCATAAGAAGTTCGGAGGGTATTATAAGAATCCATGTTTATCATGTCAAAGGGATGAACTTTGATTCTAAGGAAATTGATGGAAAGAAAAGCTTTTGTTGTGAAACGAAAGCATCAATATTATGCATCCTTTTGAGAAGAATGTGTTTTTGCAGCCCAATGACAAAATGATATGAGATTATTTTGAGAACCATGTTCGTCTCATCTAAGATATGAACTTTGACTTAAAGTAAAATGTTGGAAAAAAAAGGCTTTTCTTGTAAAACCAATGCATCAATATCATACACCCTAATGAGGTGAATGTGTTTTTGTAGCCCAATCACAAAAAGAATAGAGATTGTTACGAGAACCCATGTTCGTTTTATTTAAGGAGTGAACCTTTTTTTCTAAGGAAAATGATGGAAAGAGTTGCTTTTGTTGTGAAACCAAAGCATCAATATCAAGCATCCTATTGGGAAGAATGTCTTTTTGAAGCCCAACCATAAGAAGTTTGAAGAGTATTACGAGAATCCATATTTTTCATATCTGGGGAATGAACTTTGATTCTAAGGAAACTGATGGAAATAAAAGCTTTTCTTATGAAATCAAAGCATCAATATCATGCATCCTTTTGAGAGGAATATGTTTTTGAAGCCTAATGACCGAATGTTAGAGATTATTATAGGAATCCATATTCGTCTCATCTAAGAAATGAACTTTGATTTTAAGTAAAATGATGGAAGAAAAGGCTTTTACTGTTAAACCAAAGCATCAATATCATGAATCCTAATGACGTGAATGTGCTTTTGTAGTCTAAACACAAAAAGGATAGAGATTGTTACGAGAATCCATTTATGTCTTATCTAAGGAGTGAACTTTATTTCTATGGAAAATGATGGAAAGAGTTGCATTTCTTATGAAACTAAAGCATCAATACCATGTATCCTATTGAAAAGAATGCATTATTATAGCCAATCATAAAAAGTTTAGAGGGTATTACGAATCCATGTTTGTTATATCAAAGGGATGAACTTTGATTCTGAGGGAACAGATGGAAAGAATAGCTTTTCTTGTAAAACCAAAGCATCAATGTCATGCATCCTTTTGAGAAGAATGTGTTTTTGCAGCCCAATGACAAAATGATTAGAGATTATTTTGAGAATCATGTTCATTTCATCTAAGATATGAACTTTGATTTTAAGTAAAATGTTGGAAAGAAAGGCTCTTCTTGCAAAACCAATGCAACAATATCATGCACCTTAATAAGGTGAATGTGTTTTTGTAGTCCAATCATAAAAGAATAGAGATTGTTACGAGAATCCATGTTCATCTTACCTAAGGAGTGAACTTTTTTTTTAAGGAAATTAATGGAAAGAGTTGCTTTTGTTGTCAAACCAAAGCATCAATATCAAGCATCCTGTTAAGAAAAATGTGTTTTTGTAGCCTAATCACAAGAAGTTTGGAGAGTATTATGAGAATCCATGTTTGTTATATCTAGGGGATGAACTTTGATTTTAAGGAAATTGATGGAAAAAAAAGGTTTTCTTGTGAAATCAAAGCATCAATATCATGCATCCTTTTGAGAAGAATGTGTTTTTGAAGCCCAATGACAGATTGTTTGAGATTATTATGAGAATACATATTCGTCTCATCTAAGAAATGAAATTTGATTCTAAGTAAAATGATGGAAGGAAAGGCTTTTCTTGTTGAACCAAAGCATGAATTTCATGTATCCTAATAAGGTGAATATGCTTCTGTAGTCTAACCAAAGATTGAATGGAGATTGTTACGAGACTCCATTTAAGTCTTACCTAAGGAGTGAAGTTTATTTCTATGGAAAATGATCAAAAGAGTTGCTTTTCTTGTGAAACCAAAGCGTTAATATCATGCATCCTATTAATAAGAAGTTTGGAAGGTATTAGGAGAATCCTTGTTTGTTATATCAAAGGGGTGAACTTTGATTTTGAGGGAACTGATGGAAGAAAAGCTTTTCTTGTAAAACCAAAGCATCAATTTCATGCATCCTTTTGAGAAGAATGTGTTTTTGCAGTCCAATGACAAAATGTTTGGAGATTACTTTGAGAACCATGTTTGTCTCATCTAAGATATGAACTTTGATTCTAAGTAAAATGATGGAAAAAAGGCTTTTCTTGTAAAACCAAAGCATCAATGTCATCCATCCTATTGATAAGAATGTGTTTTTATAGTCCAATCATAAAAAGAATAGAGATTGTTACGAGAATTCATGTTTGTCACATCTAAGGGATGAACTTTGGTTATGAGGAAAATAGTGGAAAAAAATCTTTTCTGGTGAAACCAAAGCATCAACATCGTGCATCTTTTTGTGAAGAATGTGTTTTTGTCACCCAATGACAAAATATTTGGAGATTATTATAAGAATCCATGTTCGTCTGATCTAAGAAATGAACTTTGATTTCTAAGTAAAATGATGAAAGGAAAGGCTTTTTTTTGTTAAGCCAACACGTCAATATCATGTATCCTAATGAGGTGAATGCATTTTTGTAGTCCAATGACAAAAAGAATGGAGTTTGTTACGAGAATCCTTGTTCGTCTTATCTAAGGAGTGAACTTCATTTCTAAGTAAAATGATGGAAATAGATGCTTTTCTTGTGAAACTGAAGGATCAATATCGTGCATCCTATTGCGAAGACTGTGTTTTTGTAGCCCAATCACAAGAAAATTGGGGAGTATTACAAGAATTCATGTTTGTAATATCAAAGGGATGAACTTTGATTATGAGGAAACTAATGGAAAGAAAAGCTTTTCTTGTGAAACCAAGGCATCATTATCATGCATTCTTTGGAGAAGAATCTGCTTTTATAGCCGAATGACAAAATGTTTGGAGATTGTTATGAGGACCCATGTTCATCTCATCTAAGATATTAGCTTTGATTCTAAGTAAAATAATGGAAAGAAAGACTTTTCTTATTAAACTAAAGCATCATTATTATGTATCTTAATGAGGTGAATGCGTTTTTGTAGCCTAATCACAAAATTAATAGAGATTGTTACGAGAATCCATGTTCCTCTTATCTAAGGAGTGAACTTATTTCTATGGAAAATGATGGAAAGAGATGCTTTTCTTATGGAACCAAAGAATCACTATCATGCATTCTATTGACAAGAATGTGTTTTTGTTGCCTAATCACAAGAAGTTTAAAAAGTACTACGAAATCCATGTTTGTCATATCTTAGGGATAAACTTTAATTCTGACAAAACTGATGGAAAGAAAAGCTTTCCTTCTGAAACCAAAGCATCAATATCATGCACCCTTATGAGAAGAATGTGTTTTTGTAACCTAATGACATAATGTTATGAGCATCCATGTTTATCATATCTAAGGGATGAACATTGGTTCAATGGAAAATAATGGAAATAAAAGCTAGTGAAACCAAAGCATCAATATCATGCATCCTTTTACGAAGAATGTGTTTTTGTAGCCTAATGACAAAATGTTTAGAGATTATTAAGGGAATCAATATTCATTTCATCTGAGATATGAACTTTGATTCTAAGTAAAATGTTGGAAGGAAAGGTTTTTCCTATTAAACCAAAGCATTAATATCTTGCAAACTAATGAGGTGAACGTGTTTTTGTTGTCCAATCACAAAAAGAATGGGGATTGCAGACCATCCGAATGACAATCCAAGTTTGTCATATCTAAGGGATAAACTTTGATTCTAAGTAAAATGATGAAAGAAAAGGCTTTTCTTGTTAAACTAAAGCATCAGTGTCATGTGCCCTAGTGAAGTGAATGTGTTTTTGTAGTCCAATCACAAAAAGAATGGAGATTATTACGAGAATCCACGTTTGTCTTATCTAAGGAGTGAACTTTATTTCAAAGGACAATGATGGAAAGAATTGCTTTTCTTGTGAAACCAAAGCATCAATATCAAGCATCCTATTAACAATGATATGTTTTTGTAGCCCAATCGCAAGAAGTTTGGATAGTATTACGAGAATCCATGTTTGTCATATCTAAGGCATGAACTTTGATTATAAGGAAACTGATGGAAAGAAAAACTTTTCTTGTGAAATCAAAGTATTAATATCATGCATCCTTTTGCAAAGAATGTGTTTCGTAGCCCAATAACAAAAAGTTTGAGATTATTATGAGAACCCATGTTCGTCTCATTTGAGATATGAATTTGATTCTAAGTAAAATGATGGAAAGAAATGATTTTCTTGTAAAATCAAAGCATCATATCATGCATCCTAATGAGGTGAATGTGTTTTGGAAGTCTAATCACAAAAAGAATAGAGATTACTATGATAATCCATGCTTGTCATATCTAATGGATGAACATTGATTATAAGAAAATTGATGGAAAGAAAAGCTTTTCTGGCGAAACCAAAGCATCAATATATGCATCCTTTTATGGGGAATGTGTTTTTGAAGCCCAATGACATAAATTTTGGAGATTATTATGAAAAACCATATTCGCCTCATTTGAGAAATGAACTTTGATTCTAAGTAAAATGATCAAAGGAAAGGCTTTTCTAGTTAAACCAAAACATCAATATCATGTATCATATTGAGGTGAATGTGTTTTTGTAGTCCAATTACAAAAAAAATAGAGATTGTTACGAGAATCCATTTACGTCTTATCTATGGAGTGAACATTACTTTTAAGGAAAATGATAGAAAGAAAAGTTTTTTTTTGTGAAATCAAAGCATCAATATCATGCATCCTTTCGAGAAGAATGTGTTTTTGTAGCCCAATGACAAAACATTTTGAGATTATTATGGGAACCCATGTTTGTCTCATCTGAGATATGAACCTTGGTTCTAATTAATATGATGAAAAGAAAGGCTTTTCTTGTAAATCCAAAGCATTAATATCATGCATCCTAATGAGGTGAATGTGCTTTTGTAGTCCAATCACAAAAAGAATGGAGATTGTTGCAAGAATTCATGCTTGTCATATATAAGTGATGAACTTTGATTCCAAGAAAAACGATGGAAAGAAAAGCTTTTTTGTTGAAACCAAACCATCAATATCATGCACCCTTTTATGAATAATGTGTGTTTCTAGCCCAATGACAAAATGTTTGGAGATTATTATGAGAATCCATATTTATCTCATATGAGATATAAACTTTGATTCTAAGTAAAATGTTGGAAGGAAAGGCTTTTCTTATTAAACCAAAGCATTAATATCTTGCATTCTAATGAGGTGAATATGCTTTTGTAGTCCAATCACAAAAAGAATAGAGATTGTAGACCTTTCTAATAAGAATCCGTGATTATCGTATCTAAGGGTTGAACTTTGATTCTAAAGAAAATGATGGAAAGAAAAGGTTTTTTGGTGAAACCAAAGCATTAATATCATGCATCCTTTTGAGAAGAATGTGTTTTTGTAGGCCAATGCCAAAATGTTTGGAGATTATTGTAAGAACATATGTTCATCTCATCTAAGATATGTACTTTGATTCTAAGTAAAATGATGGAAGGAAATTCTTTTCTTTTTAAACCAAAGCGTTAATATCATGTATCCTAATAAGGTGAATGTGTTTTGGTAGCCCAATCAAAAAAAGAATAGAGATTGTTATGAGAATTCATGCTTGTCATATCTGAGGGATGAACTTTGATTTTAAGGAAACTGATAGACAGAAAAGCTTTTCTTGTGAAATCAAAGCATCAATATCATGCATACTTTTAAGACGTAATTATTTTTGTAGCCCAATGACAAAATGTTTGGAGATTATTATAAGAACCCATGTTCATCTCATCTGAGATATGAACTTTGATTCCAAGTAAAATGATGGAAAGAAAGCCTTTTCTTGTAAAACCAAAGCATTAATATCATGCATCCTAATGAGGTGAATGTGTTTTGATAGTCCAACCACAAAAAAAATGAAAATTGTTACGAGAATTCATGCTTATCATATATAAGTAATGAACTTTGATTCCAAGAAAAACGATGGAAAGAAAAGCTTTTCTATTGGAACCAAAGCATCAATATCATGCATCCTTCTATGAAGAATGTGTTTTTGTAGCGCAATGACAAAATGCATGGAGATTATTATAGGAATCTATATTCATCTTATTTGAGAAATGAACTTTGATTCTAAGTAAAATGGTGGAAGGGAAAGCTTTTCTTATTAAACCAAAGCATCAATATTATGTATCCTAATAAGGTGAATGTGTTTTGCAGTCTAATCACAAAAAGAATAGAGATTGTTATGAGAATCCATGTACGTCTTATCTAAGGAGTGAATTTTATTTCTAAGGAAAATGATGGAAAGAGTTGCCTTTCTTGTGAAACCAAAGCATTAATATCATGCATCCTATTAAGAAAAATGTGTTTTTGTAGCCCAATAACAAGAAGTTTAGAGGGTATTATGGGAACCCATGTTTGTCATATCTAAGGGATGAACTTTGATTCTAAGGAAACTGATGGAAAGAAAAGCTTTTCTTATGAAACCAAAGCATCAATATCATGCATCCTTTTGAAAAGAATGTGCTTTTGTAGCGTGATGACAAAATGTTTGGAGATTATTTTGGGAACCCATGCTTATCTCATCTGAGATATGAACTTTGATTCTAAGTAAAATAATGGAGGGAAAACTTTTCTTATGAAATCAAAGCATCATTATCATGTATCCTAATGAGGTGAAGGTTTTTTTGTAGTTCAATCAGAAAAGAAATGGAGATTGTTACAACAATCCATGTTTGTCTTATCTAAAGAGTGAACTTTATCTCTAAGGAAAATGATGGAAAGAAAAGCTTTTCTAGTGAAACCAAAACATAAATATCTGCATCCTTTTATGAATAATGTGTTTTTGTAGCCTAATGACAAATTGTTTGGAGATTATTATGAGAATCCATATTCACCTCATCTAGCAAATGAACTTTGATTCTAAGTAAAATGATGGAAGGAAAGGATTTTCTTCTAAACCAAAGCATCATTATCATGTATCCTAATGAGGTGAATATGCTTTTATAGTCCAATCACAAAAAGAATAGGGATTGTTACGAGAATCCATGTTCATCATATCTAAGGAGTTAACTTTATTTTTACAAAAAATGATGGACAGAGATGTTTTTCTTGTAAAACCTAAGCATCATTACCATGCATCCTACTGAGAGGATTGTGTTCTTATAGCCCAATCACAAGAAGTTTGGTGAGTATTACGAGAATCCATGTTTGCAATATCTAAGGGATGAGCTTTAATTTTGACGAAACAGATGGAAAGAAAAGCTTTTCTTATGAAACCAAAGCGTCGATATCAAGCATCCTTTTGAGAAGAATATGTTTTTGTAGCCAATGACAAAATGTTTGGAGATTGTTATGAGAACACATGTTCGTTTTATCTGAATATAAACTTTGATTCTAAGTAAAATGATGGAAAGAAAGGCTTTTCTTGTAAAACCAAAGCATCAATATCATGCATCATAATGAGGTGAATGTGTTTTTGTAGTCCAATCACAAAAAGAATGGAGATTGTTACGAGAATTCATGTTTATGTTATCTAAGGAGTTAACTTTATTTCTATGGAAAATAATGGAAAGAGTGCTTTTCTTGTGAAGCCAAAGCATTAATATCATGCATCCTATTGAGAAGAATGTGTTTTTACAGTCCAATCACAAAAAAAATAGTGATTGTTATGATAATTCACGTTTGTCATACTAAGGGATGAACTTTGGTTCTAAGGAAAATGATGGAAAGAAAAGCTTTTCTGGTGAAACCAAAGCTCCAATATCATGCATCGTTTTGTGAAGAGTGTGTTTTTTTAGCCCAACGACAATGTTTAGAGATTATTATGAGAATCCATATTCGTCTCATTTATGATATGAACTTTGATTCTATGTAAAATGTTGGAAGAAAAGGTTTTTCTCGTTAAACCAAAGCATTAACATCTTGCATCCTAATGAGGTACATATGTTTTTGTAGCTAATCACAAAAAGAATAGAGATTGTTACGAGAATCCATGTTTGTCATATCTAATGGATGAACTTTATTTGTGAGGAAAATGATGGAAATAATTGCTTTTCTTGTGAAACCAAAGCATCAATATCATGCATCCTATTGAGAAGAATGTGTTTTTATAGTCCAATCAGAAAAAGAATGGAGATTGTTACAAGAATCCATGTTTGTGATATCTAAGGGATGAACTTTCACTCTGAAGGAACTGATGGAAAGAAATTCTTTTCTTGTGAATTCGAACAATCAATATCATGCGTCCTTTCGAGAATATTGTATTTTTGTAGCCCAATGACAAAATGTTTGAAGATTATTATGAGAACAAATGTTCGTCTTATATAAGATATGAACTTTGGTCCTCAGTAAAATGATAGAAAGCAAGGCCTTTCTTGTAAAACCAAAGTATCAATATCATGCATCCTGATGAGGTGAATGTATTTTTGTAGCCAAATCACAAAAAGAATGGAGATTGTTACGAGAATCCATGTTCATCTCATCTACAAAATGAACTTTAGCTCTAAGCAAAATGATGGAAAAAAAAGCTTTTCTGGTGAAACCAAAGCATCAATATCATGCATCCTTTTGTGAATAATGTGTTTTTGTAGCCCAATGACAAATTGTTCGGCAATTTTTATGAGAATCCATATTCGTTTCATCGAGGAAATAAACTTTGGTTCTAAGTAAAATGATGGAAGGAAAGGCTTTTCTTGTTAAACCAATGCATCAATATCATGCATCCTAATGAGGTGAATGTGCTTTCGTAGTCCAATCACACAAAGAATGGAGATTGTTACGAGAATCCATGTTCGTCTTATCTAAGGGATGAACTTTATTTCTAAGGAAAATGATGGAAAGAGTTACTTTTCTTATGAAACCAAAGCATCAATACCATGCATCCTATTAAGAAGAATTTGTTTTTGTAGTCCAATCAAAAAAAATATGGAGATTGTTTCGAGAATCCATGTTTGTCATATTTAATGGATGAACTTTTACTCTAAGGAAACTGATGGAATGAAAAGCTTTTCTTAGAAAACTGAACCATTAATATCATGCCTTTTTTTTAGAAGAATGTGTTTTTGTAGCCTAATGAGAAAATGTTTGAAGATTATTATGAGAACCCATGTTCATTTCATCTGAGATATGACCTTTGGTTGTAAGTTAAATGATTGAAAGAAAGGCTTTTCTTATAAAACCAAAGCATCAATATCATGCATCCTAATGAGGTGAATGTGTTTTCGTAGTCCAATCACAAAAAGAATGGAGATTGTTATGAGAGTCCATGTTCGTCTTATCTAAGCGATGAACTTTATTTCTAAGGAAAATGATGGAAAGATTTTCTTTTCTTATGAAACCAAAGCAGCAATATCATGCATCCTATTGAGAAGAATTTGTTTTTGTAGTCTAATCAAAAAAGTATAGAGATTGTTTTAAGAATCCATGTTTGTTATATTTAATGGATGAACTTTGACTCTGAGGAAACTTATGGAATAAAAAGCTTTTGTTGGAAAATTGAACCATCAATATCATGCCTTTTCTTGAGAAGAATGTGTTTTTGTAGCCTAATGACAAAATGTTTGGAGATTATTATGAGAACCCATGTTCGTCTCATCTAAGATATGAACTTTGGTTGTAAGTAAAATGATGGAAAGAAAGGCTTTTCTTGTAAAACTAAAGCATCAATATCATGCATCCTAATGAGGTGAATGTGTTTTTATAGCCCAATCACAAAGAGAATAGAGATTGTTATGAGCATCCATATTTGTCATATCTAAGCGATGAACTTTATTTCTAAGGAAAATGTTGGAAAGAGTTGCTTTTCTTGTGAAACCAAAGCATCAATATCATGTATCCCATTGAGAAGAATGTGTTTTTGTAGTCCAATCGCAAAAAGAGTGGAGATTGTTACGAGAACCCTTGTTTATCATATCTAAGTGATGAATTTTATTCCTAAGGAAAATGATGGAAATAGTTGCTTTTCTTGTGAAACCAAAGCATCAATATCATGTATCCTATTGAGAAGAATGTGTTTTTGTAGTCCAATCATAAAAAGAATGGAGATTGTTACGAGAATCCATGCCTATCATATCTAAGGATGAACTTTGACTCTAAGGAAACTGATGGAAAGAAAAGCTTTTCTTATGAAATTGAACCATTAGTATCATGCATCCCTTTGGGAAGAATGTGTTTTTGTAGCCTAGTGACAAATTGTTTGGAGATTATTATGAGAACCCATGTTCCTCTCATTTGAGATATGAACTTTGGTTGTAAGTAAAATAATGGAAAGAAAGGCTTTTCTTGTAAAACCAAAGCATCAGTACCATGCATCCTACTAAGGAGAACGTGCTTTTGTAGCCCAATTGCAAAAAGAATAGAGATTGTTACAAGAGTCCATGTTCATCTTATCTAAGGAGTGAACTTTATTTCTAAGGAAAATGATAGAAAGAAAAGCCTTTTTGGTGAAACCAAAACATCAATATCATGCATCCTTTTGTGAATAATGTTTTTTTGTAGCCCAAGGACAAATTGTTTGAAGATTATTATGAGAATCCATATTCATTTCATCTAGCAAATGAACATTGATTCTAAGTAAAATGATGGAAAGAAAGGCTTTTCTTGTTAAACCAAAGCACTAATATCATGTATCCTAATGAGGTGACTATGTTTTTGTAGTCCAATCACAAAAAAATGGAGATTGTTACAAGAGTCGATGTTCATCTTATCTAAGGAGTAAACTTTATTTCTAAGTAAAATGGGACGAAAAGATGATTTTCTTGTGAAACCAAAGGATTAATATTATGCATCCTATTGAGAAGAATGTGTTTTTGTAGCCCAATCACAAGTCATTTAGAGAGTATTGCAAGAATTCATGTTTGTCATATCTAAGGGATGAACTTCGATTTTAAGGAAACTAATGAAAAGAAAAGCTTTTCTTGTGAAACCAAAGCATTAGTATCATGTATCCTTTTGAGAAGAATATACTTTTGTAGCCTGATGAGAAAATGTTTGGAGATTATTATTAGAACCCATGTTTGTCACATCTGAGATATGAACTTTGATTCTAGGTAAAATGATGGAAGGAAAGGCTTTTCTTGTTAAACCAAAATATCATTATCGTGTATCCTAATGAGGTGAATGTGTTTTTGCGATCCAATCACAAAAAGAATGGAGATTGTTATAAGAATCCATGTTCTTCTTATCTAAGGACTAAACTTTATTTCTAAGGAAAATGATGGAAAGAGATGCTTTTCTTTTGAAATCAAAGCATCACCATCATGCATCCTATTGAAAGGATTATGTTTTTGTAGCCCAATCACAAAAAGTTTGGAGAGTATTGTGAGAATCAATGTTTGTCATACCTAGGAGATGAAATTTGATTTTGACAAAATTAATGGAAAGAAAAGCTTTTCCTATGAAACCAAAGCATCAATATCATGCATCCTTTTGAGAAGAATGTGTTTTTGAAGCCCAAAGACAAAATGTTTGGAGATTATTATAAGAACCCATGTTCATCTTATCTGAGATATGAACTTTGATTCTAAGTAAAATGATGGAAAGAAAGGCTTTTCCCATAAAACTAAAGCATCAATGTCATGCATCCAAATGAGATGAATGTGTTTTTGTAGTCCAATCACAAAAAAAATAGAGATTATTATGAGAATCCATGTTCATCCTATCTAAGTAGCGAATTTTATTTCTAAGGAGAATGATGGAAATAGTACTTTTCTTGTGAAGCCAAAGCATTAATATCATGCATCCTATTGACAACAATGGGTTTCTATAGTCCAATCACAAAAAGAATGGAGATTGTTAGGAGAATTCATGTTTGTCACATCTAAGGGATGAACTTTGGTTGTAAGGAAAATGGTGGAAAGAAAAGCTTTTCTAGTGAAAGCAAAGCATCAACATCGTGCATCTTTTTGTGAAGAATCTATTTTTGTAGCCCAATGACAAAATGTTTGGAGATTATTATGAGTATCCATTTTTGTTTTATCTGAGATATGAACTTTAATTCTAAGTAAAATGTTGGAAGGAAAAGCTTTTCCTGTTAAACCAAAGCATTAATATCTTGCATCCTAATAAGGTGACTGTGGTTTTTATAGTCTAATCACAAAAGGAATGGAGATTGTTACGAGAATCCATGTTTGTCAAATCTAAGGGATGAACTTTATTTCTACAAAAAATGATGGAAAATGTTGCTTTTCTTGTGAAACCAAAGCACTAATACCATGCATCTTATTGGGAAGAATATGTTTTTGTAGTCTAATCAGAAAAAGAATGAAGATTCTTATGAGAATCCATGTTTGTCATATCTAAGGAATGAACTTTGACTTCGAGGAAACTGATGGAAAGAAAAGCTTTTCTTGTGAAACTGAACCATCAGTATCATGCATCCTCTTAAGAAGAATGTGTTTTTGTAGCCCAATGACAAAATGTTTGGAGATTATTATGAGAACCTATGTTCGTCTCATCTGAGATATGAACTTCTGTCCTAAGTAAAATAGTAGAAAAAAAGGCTTTTCTTGTAAAACCAAAGCATCAATATCATGCATCTTAATGAGGTGAATGTGTTTTTGGAGCCCAATCATAAAAAGAATGGAGATTGTTACGATAATCCATCTTCGTCTTATCTAAGGAGTGAACTTTATCTCTAAGGAAAATGGTGGAACAAAAAGCATTTTTGGTGAAACCAAAGCATCAGTATCATGCATGTTTTTGTGAATAATGTGCTTTTATAGCACAATGACAAATTGTTTGGAGATTATTGTCAGAATTCATATTCGTTTTTATGTAGGAAATAAACTTTGATTCTAAGTAAAATGATGGAAGGAAAGGCTTTTCTTGTTAAACCAAAGCATCATTATCATGTATCCTAATTAGGTGAATGTGTTTTTGCGGTCCAATCACAAAAAAAAATGGAGATTGTTACGAGAATCCATGTTTATCTTATCTAAGGAGTGAACTTTAGTTCTAAGGAAAATGATGGAAAGAAAAGCTCTTCTGGTGAAACCAAAGCATCAATATCATATAACTTTTAGTGAAGAATGTGCTTTTGTAGCCCAATGACAAAATGTTTGGGAGTTATAGTTTCGCATTTGTAAGTGGCATTTATTAATGCAAGAGGACAAACAATAGAAGTACACCATGATACGAACAGGACATGAGAATTTTGAAAAAAAATTAGGATACAAATATGAAATGACGCGAGAATACAAACATATTTTTTACATAATAATATATAATAAAAATGATAAGAATGGGAAATTGATACCTTTCAATCAAATATTAACATCAAAAAGCTTTTAAATTTTTAAAATCAATTTTGAATTTAAAAACCTTGAATCTTAAAAATAACTCATTAAGACCAAATATCTCAAACTCAAAGAAACTAAATTATTATAATCTAAATTTCTCAAATAAATAATCCATAGTTGTCTTATATGCAAATCCATTTTTGTCTCATCAGAGATATGAACTTTAATTCTAAGTAAAATGTTGGAAGGAAAGGCTCTTCCTATTAAACCGAAGCATTAATATCTTGCATCCTAATGAGGTGAATGTGTTTTTGTAGTCTAATCACAAAAAGAATAGAGATTATTACGAGAATCTATGTTTGTCAAATCTAAGTGATGAACTTTATTTCTAAGGAAAATGATGGAAAATGTTACTTTTCTTCTGAAAGCAAAGCATTAATACCATGCATGCTATTGAGAAGAATGTGTTTTCGTAGTCTAATCACAAAAAGAATGGAGATTTTTACGAGAATCCATGTTTGTTATATCTAAGGGATGAACTTTGACTTCGAGGAAACGGATGGGAGGAAAAGCTTTTCTTGTGAAACTGAACCATCAGTATTATGCATCCTTTTGAGAAGAATGTGCTTTT
>JBBYHK010042301.1:18840-32522 GCA_038382065.1 Adansonia grandidieri | reverse complement strand
GTAGCCCAATGACAAAATGTTTGGAGATTATTATAAGAACCCATTTTCGTCTCATCTGAGATATAAACTTTGGTTCTTTTGTAGCCCAATGACAAAATGTTTGGAGATTATTATAAGAACCCATTTTCGTCTCATCTGAGATATAAACTTTGGTTCTAAGTAAAATAATGAAAAGAAAAGCTTTTCTTGTAAAAACAAAGCATCAATATCTTGCATCTTAATGAGGTGAATGTGTTTTTGTAGCCCAATCACAAAAAGAATGGAGATTGTTACGATAATCCATGTTTGTCTTATCTAAGGAGTGAACTTTATCTCTAAGGAAAATAGTGGAAAAAAAAGCTTTTCAGGTGAAACCAAAGCATCAATATCATGCATCCTTTTGTGAATAATGTGCTTTTGTAGCCTAATGACAAATTGTTTGGAGATTATTGTGAGAATCCATGTTCATCTCATCTGGGAAATGAACTTTGATTATAAGTAAAATGATGGAAGGAAAGGGTTTCCTTGTAAAACCAAAGCATCATTATCATGTACCCTAATAAGGTGAATGTGCTTTTGTGGTCCAATCACAAAAAAAATGAAGATTGTTACGAGAATCCATGTTTATGTTATCTAAGGGGTGAACTTTATTTCTAAGGAAAATGATGGAAAAAAATGCTTTTCTTGTGAAACCAAAGCATTACTACCATGCATCCTATTGAGGGGATTGTCTTTTTGTAGCCCAATCATAAGAAGTTCAAAGAGTATTATGAGAATCCATGATTGTCATATCTAGGGGATGAACTTTGATTTTGATAAAACTGATGGAAAAAAAAGCTTTTCCTATGAAACCAAAGCATCAATATCATGCATCATTTTGAGAAGAATGCGTTCTTTAAGCCCAAAGACAAAATGTTTGGAGATTATTATGAGAGCCTAAGTTCATCTCATCTGAGATATGAACTTTAATTCTAAGTAAAATGGTGGAAAGAAAGGCATTTCCCATAAAACCAAAGCATCAATATCATGCATCCTAATGAGATGAAAGTGTTTTTGTAGTCCAATCACAAAAAGAATGGAGATTGTCACGGGAATCCATGTTCGTCCTATCAATAGAATGAACTTTATTTCTAAGGAAAATGATGGAAAGAGTACTTTTCTTGTAAAGCCAAAGCATCAGTATCATGCATCCTATTGACAAGAATGTGTTTTTGTAGTCCAATCACAAAAAGAATGGAGATCAAGAATTCATGTTTGTCACATCTAAGGGATGAACTTTGGTTGTAAAGAAAATGGTGGAAAGAAAAGCTTTTCTGGTGAAACCAAAGCATCAATATTATGCATCCTTTTGAGAAGAATGTGTTTTTGTAGCCCATTGACAAAGTGGTTGGAGATTATTATGAGAACCCATGTTCATCTCATCTAAGATATGAACTTTGATTTTAAGTAAAATGATGGAAAGAAAGGCTCTCCTTGTAAAACCATAGCATCAATATCATGCATCCTAATGAGGTGAATGTGTTTTTGTAGTCCAATCACAAAAAGAATGGAGATTGTTGCGAGAATCCTTGCTCATCTTATCCAAGGAGTGAGCTTTATTTCTAAGAAAATGATGGAAAGAGTGCTTTTCTTGTGAAGCCAAACCATCAACATCATGCATCCTATTGAGAAGAATGTGTTTCTGTAGTCTAATCACAAAAAGAATGGAGATTGTTATGAGAATTCATGTTTGCCATATCTAAAGGATAAACTTTGGTAATAAGGAAAATGATGGAAAGAAAAGCTTTTTTGGTGAAACCAAAGCATCAATATCTTGCATCCTTTTATGAAGAATGTTCTTTTGTAGCCCTTGAAAAAATTTTTAGAGATTATTACAAGAATCCATATTCTTCTCATCTAAGATATGAACTTTGATTCCAAGTAAAATGTTGGAAGGAAAGGCTTTTCTTGTAAAACCAAAGCATTACGATCTTGCATCCTAATGAGGTGAATGTGTTTTTGTAGTCCAATCACAAAAGAGAATGGAGATTGTTATGAGAATCTATGTTTGTCATATCTAAAGGATGAACTTTATTTCTAAGGAAAATGATAGAAAGAGTTGCTTTTCTTGTGAAGCCAAAGCATCAATATCATGCATCCTATTGAGAAGAATTTGTTCTTGTAGTCCAATCACAAAATGAATCGAGATTGTTACGAGAATCCATGTTTGTCATATCTAAGGGATAAACTTTGATTCTAAGGAAACTGATGGAAAGAAAAGGTTTTCTTGTGAAACCAAACCATCAATATCATGCATCCTTTTGGAAAGAATTTATTGTTGTATCCCAATGACAAAATGTTTGGAGATTATTATAAGAATCCATTTTCATCTCATCTAAGAAATGAACTTTGCTTCTAAGTAAAATGATGAAAAGAAAGGCTTTTGTTGTTAAACCAAAGCATCAATATCATGTATCCTAATAAGGTGAATGTCTTTTTTGCAGTCCAATCACATAAAGAATAGAGATTCTTATGAGTATCCTTGTTCATCGTATCTAAGGAGTGAACTTCATTTCTAAGTAAAATGATGGAAAGAGATGCTTGTGTTGTGAAAGCAATGGATTAATGCCATGTATCCTATTGAGAAGAATGTGTTTTTGTAGCCTAATCACAAGAAGTTTGGAGAGTATTATAAGAATTTATGTTTGTCATATCTAAGGGATGGACTTTGATTATGAGGAAACTAATGGGAAGAAAAGCTTTTCTTGTGAAACCAAAGCATCAATATTGTGCATCCTTTTGAGAAGAATGTATTTTCATAGCCTAATGACAAAATGTTTGGAGATTATTATGAGAACCATGTTCGTCTCATCTAGGATATGAACTTTGATTCTAAGTAAAATGATGGAAGGTAAGGCTTTTCTTGTTAAGCCAAGGAATCATTATCATGTATCCTAATGAGATTAATTTGTTTTTGTAGTCTAACCACAAAAAGAATGAAGATTGTTATGAGAATCCATGTTTAACTTATCTAAGCAGTGAACTTTACTTCTAAGGAAAATGATGGAAATAAATGCTTTTCTTGTGAAACCAAAGCATCCCTACCATGCATCCTATTGAGAGGAATGTGTTTTTGTAGCCCAATCACAAGAAGTTTGGGGAGTTTACGAGAATCCATGTTTGTCATATCAAGGGGATAAACTTTGATTTTAATGAAACTTATGGAAAGAAAAGCTTTTCTTGTGAAACCAAAACATCAATATCATGCATCCTTTTGTGGAGAATATGCTTTTGAAGCCCAATGACAAAATGATTAGAGATTATTACAAGAATCAATATTCGTCTCATCTAAGATATGACCTTTGATTCTAAGTAAAATGTTGGAAGGAAAGGCTTTTCTTGTTAAACAAAAAACATTAATATCTTGACTCCTATAAGGTGAATGTGTTTTGTAGTCCAATCACAAAAAGAATGGAGATTATTACGAGAATCCATATTTGTCATATCTAAGGGATGAACTTTCTTTATAAGGACAATGATGGAAAAATTGCTTTTATTGTGAAACCCAAGCATCAATATCATGCATCCTATTGAAAAGAATGTGTTTTTGTAGTCCAATCACAAAAACAATGGAGATTGTTACGAGAATCCATGTTTGTCATATCTAAGGGATAAACTTTGGCTATGAGGAAACAAATCGAAAGAAAACCTTTTCTTGTGAAATCAAACCATCAATATCACGCATCCTTTTGATAAAAATGTGTTTTTGTAGCCCAAAGACAAAATATTTAGAGATTATTATGAGAACCCGTGCTCATCTCATCTGAGATATGAGCTTTCGTTCTATGTAAAATAATGGAAAGAAAGCTTTTCTTTAAAACCAATGCATCAAAATCATGCATTCTAATGGGGTGAATGTGTTTTTGTTGCCCAATCCCAAAAAGAACAGAGATTATTATGAGATCCATATTCATCTTATCTAAGGAGTGAACTTTATTTCTAAGGAAAATAATGGAAATAGTGCTTTTGTTGTGAAGCCAAAGTGTTAATATCATGCATCATATTAAGAAGAATGTGTTTTTGTAGTCCAATCATAAAAACAATGGAGATTGTTATAAGAATTCATGTTTGTCATATCTAAATGATAAACTTTTATTTAAAGGAAAATTATGGAAAAAAAAGCTTTTTTGGAGAAACCAAAGCAACAATATCATGCATCCTTTTGTGAAGAACGTTTTTTTGTAGCCCAATGACAAAATGTTTAGAGATTATTATGGGAATCAATATTCATCTCATCTAAGATATGAACTTTGATTTTAAGTAAAATGTTGGAAAGAATGGCTTTTCTTATTAAACCAAAGCATTAATATCTTGCATCCAAATGAGGTGAATCTGTTTTTGTAATCCAATCACAAAAGAACATGGATTGTTATGAGAATCCATGTTTGTCATATCTAAGGGATAAACTTTATTTCTAAGGAAAGTGATGGAAAGAGTTACTTTTCTTCTGAAACCAAAGCATCCATATCATGCATCCTTTTGAGATGAATGTGTTTTTGTTGCCCAATGATAAAATGTTTGGAGATTATTATAGGAACCCTTGTTCATCCTATCTCAAATGTGAACTTTGGTTTTAAGTAAAATGATGCAAAGAAAGGCTTTTATTGTAAAACAAAAGCATCAATATCATGCATCCTAAAGAGGTTAATGTGTTTTTGTAGTCCAATCACAAAAAGAATGGAGATTGTTATGAGAATCCATGTTCATCTTATCTAAGGAGTGAACCTTATTTCTAAGGAAAACGATGGAAATAGTGCTTTTCTTGTGAAGGCAAAGCATCAATATCATGCACCCTATTGAGAAGAATGTTTTTATCGTCCAATCACAAAAAGAATGGAGATTGTTACAAGAATTCCTGTTTGTCATATCTAAGGGATAAACTTTGGTTCTAAGAAAAATGATAAAAAGAAAAGCATTTATGGTGAAACCAAAGCATCAATATCGTGCATCCTTTTGTGAAGAATGTGTTTTTGTAGCCCAATGACAAAATGTTTAGAGATTCTTATAAGAATCAATATTCTTCTCATTAGAGATATGAACTTTGATTCTAAGTAAAATGTTGGAAGGAAAGGTTTTTCTTGTTAAACCAAAGCATTAATATCTTGCATCCTAATAAGGTGAATATGTTTTTGTAGTCCAATCACAAAAAGAATAGAGATTGTTTCGGGAATCCCTGTTTGTCATATCTAAGGGATGAACTTTATTTCTAAGGAAAATGATGGAAAGATTTGTTTTTCGTGTGAAACCAAAGCATCAATATCATTCATCCTATTGAGAAGAATGTGTTTTGTAGTCCAATCATAAAAGGAATGGAGATTGTTACGAGAATCCATGTTTGTCATATCATAGAGATAAACTTTGACTCTAAGGAAAATGATGGAAAGAAAAGCTTTTCTTGTGAAACCAAACCATCAATATCATGCATCCTTTTGAGAAGACAGTGTTTTTGAAGCCCAATGACAAAATGTTTGGAGATTATTATGAGAACCCATGTTTACCTCATATGAGATATAAACTTTGGTTCTATGTAAAATAATGGAAAGAAAGGCTTTTCTTGTAAAACCAAAGCATCAATATCATGCATCCTAATAAGGTGAATAGGTTTTTGTAGCCCAATCACAAAAAGAATAGGGATTGTTACGAGAACCCATGTTCATCTTATTTGAGCAGTGAACATTATCTCTAAGGGAAATGATGGAAAAAAAAGCTTTTTCGGTGAAACCAAAGAATCAATATCATGCATTCTTTTGTGAATAATGTGATTTTGTAGCCCTATGACAAATTGTTTAGAGATTATTATGAGAATCCATATTCGTCTCATCTGGGAAATGAACTTTGATTCTAAGTAAAATGATGGAAGGAAAGGCTTTTCTTGTTAAACCAAAGCATCAATATCATGCATTCTAATGAGGTGAATGTGTTTTTGTAGTCCAATCACAAAAAAAATGGGGATTATTACAAAAATCCATGTTCATCGTATCTAAGGAGAGAACTTTATTTCTAAGGAAAATGATGGAAAGAGTGCTTTTCTTGTAAAGTCAAAGCATCATATCAAGCATCCTATTGAAAAGAATGTGTTTTTGTAGTCCAATGACAAAAAGAATGGATATTGTTATGAGAATCCATGTTTATCATATCTAAGGTATGAACTTTGACTCTAAGGAAATTGATGGAAAGAAAAGCTTTTCTTGAGAAATCGAACCTTTAATATCATGCATTTTTTTGAGAAGAATGTGTTTTTGTAGCCCAATGACAAAATGTTTGGAGATTATTATAAGAACCAATGTTCATCTAATCTTAATATGAACTTTGGTTATAGGTAAAATGATGGAAATAAAGGCTTTTCTTGTAAAACCAAAGCATTACGATCATGCACCTTAATCAAGTGAATGTGTTTTTGTAGCCCAATCACAAATAGAATAATGGTTGTTATGAGAATCTATGTTCATCTTATTTGAAGAATAAACTTTATATCTAAGGAAAATAATGGAAATAAAAGCTTTTTTGGTAAAACCAAAGCATCAATAACATGCATCCTTTTGTGAATAATGTGTTTTTGTTGCCTAATGACAAATTGTTTGGAGATTATGATGAGAATTCATATTCATCACATAACTTTGATTCCAAGTAAAATGATGGAACAAAAAGGCTTTCCTTGTTAAACCAAAGCATCAATATTATGTATCCTAATGAGGTGAATCCAGTTTTGTAGTCCAATCACAAAAAGAATGGAGATTGTTATGAGAACCTATGTTTGTCTTCTCTAAGGAGTGAACTTTATTTCTAAGGAAAATGATGGAAAGAGTTGCTTTTCTTATGAAACCAAAGCATTAATATCAAGCATCCTATTGATAGGAATGTGTTTTTGTAGCCCAATCATAAGAAGTTTGGAGAGTATTAGAGAATCCATGTTTGTCATATCTAGGAGATGAACTTTGATTCTAAGAAAATTGATGGAAAGAAAAGCTTTTCTTATGAAACCAAAGCATCAGTATCATGCATACTATTGAGAAGAATGTTTTTTGTAGCCCAATGAGAAAATTTTTGGAAAATATTATAAGAATCTATGTTCATCTTATATGAGAAATAAACTTTGATTCTAAGTAAAATGATGGAAGGAAAGGCTTTTCTTGTTAAACCAAAGCATCAATATCATGTATCCTAATGAGGTTAACGTGTTTTTGTAGTCTAATCACAAAAAGAACATAGATTGTTATGAGAGTCCATGTACATCTTATCTAAGGAGTGAATTTTATTTTTAGGGAAAATGATGGAAAGAATTGCCTTTCTTGTGAAACCAAACCATCAATAACATGCATCCTATTAAGAAGAATGTGTTTTTGTTGCCCAATCATGAGAAGCTTGGAGTGTATTACAAGAATCCCTATTTGTCATATCTAAGGGATGAACTTTGATTCTAAGTAAAACGATGGGAAAAAGTTTTTCTTGTGAAACCAAAGCATCAATATCATGCATCCTTTCATGAATAATGTATTTTTGCAGCCCAATGACAAATTGTTTGAAGATTAGTATGAAAATCCATATTCATCTCATCTAGGAAATGAACTTTGATTCTAGGTAAAATGATGGAAGGACAGGCTTTTCTTGTTAAACCAAAGTATCATTATCATGTATCCTAATAAGGTGAATGTGTTTTTGTAGTCTAATCACAAAAAGAATGGAGATTGTTACGAGAATCCATGTTTGTCATATCTAAGGGATGAACTTTGATTTTAAGGAAAATGATGGAAAGAAAAGCTTTTCTGGTGAAACCAAAGCAACAATATCATGCATCCTTTTATGAAGAATGTGTTTTTGTAGCCCAATGACAAAATGTTTAGAGATTATTATGAGAATCCAGATTCAACTCATTTGGGATATGAACTTTGATTCTAAGTAAAATGTTGGAAGGAAAGGCTTTTCTGGTTAAACCAAAGCATTAACATCTTGCATCCTAGTGAGGTGAATTTTTTTTTGTAGTTCAATTACAAAAGGAAAGGAGATTGTTATGAGGATCCATGTTTGTCATACCTAAGGGATGAACTTTATTTCTAAGAAAAATGATGGAAAGAGTTATTTGTCTTGTGTAACCAAAGCTTCAATATCGTGCATCCTATTGAGAAGAATATGGTTTTCTAGTCCAATCACAAAAAGAATAGAGATTGTTATGAGAATCCATGTTTGTCATATTTAATGGATGAACTTTGACTCTGAGGAAACTAATGGAAAGAAAAGTTTTTCTTGTGAAACCAACCATCAATATCATGCATCCTTTTAAGAAGAATGTGTTTTTGTAGCTCAATGAAAAAATGTTTGGAGATTATTATGAGAACCCATGCTTGTCTCATATAAGATATGAACTTTGGTTCTAAGTAAAATGATAGAAAGAAAGGCTTTTCT
The DNA here is from genome assembly GCA_038382065.1 of Adansonia grandidieri. Taxonomy (NCBI): domain Eukaryota; kingdom Viridiplantae; phylum Streptophyta; class Magnoliopsida; order Malvales; family Malvaceae; genus Adansonia; species Adansonia grandidieri. Next base: position 24,104 of record JBBYHK010042301.1, on the reverse strand, counting down.
TATAAAACTAAAGCATTAATATCATGCATCTTAATGAGGTGAGTGAGTGTGTTTTTGTAGCCCAATCACAAAAAGAATGGAGATTGTTAAGAGAATCCATGTTCGTCTTATCTAAGGAGTGAACTTTATTTTTGAGGAAAATGATGGAAAAAGATGCTTTTCTTATGAAACTAAAGCATCACTACCATGCATCCTATTGATAGGATTGTGTTTTTGTAGCCTAATCACAAGAAGTTTGGAGAGTATTATGAGAATCCATGTTTGTTATATCTGGGGGATGAACTTTGATTTTGACAAAACTTATGGAAAGAAAAGCTTTTCTTGTGAAACAAAAGCATCAATCATGCATCCTCTTGAGAAGAATGTGTTTTTTTAGCCCAATGACAAAATGTTTGGAGATTATTAGGAAAACCCACGTTCATCTCATTTGAGATATGAACTTTCATTCTAAGCAAAATGATAGAGAGAAAGGCTTTGCTTGTAAAACCAAAGCATCAATATCATGCATCCTAATGAGGTGAATCTGTTTTTGTAGTCCAACCACAAAAAGAATGGAGATTGTTACAAGAATTTATGTTCATCTTATCTAAGGAGCGAACTTTATTTCTAAGGAAAATGATGAAAAGTGTGCTTTTCTTGTAAAGGGAAAGCATCAATATCATGCATCCTATTGAGAGAAATGTATTTTTCTAGTCCAATCATAAAAAGAATATAGACTGTTATGAGAATTTATGTTTGTCATATCTAGGGGATGAACTTTGGTTACAAGGAAAATGATGGAAAGAAAAGCTTTTTTAATGAAACCAAAGCATCAATATCACGCATCCCTCTATGCAGAATGTGTTTTTGTATCCCAATGACAAAATGTTTAGAGATTATTATGAGAATCCAGATTCAACTCATTTGAGATATGAACTTTGATTCTAAGTAAAATGTTGGAAGGAAAGGCTTTTCTTGTTAAACCAAAGCATTAACATCTTGTATCCTAATGAGGTGAATGTGTTTTTGTAGTCCAATCACAAAAAGAATGGAGATTATTATGAGGATCCATGTTTGTGATATCTAAGGGATGAACTTTATTTCTAAGGACAATGATGGACATAGTTACTTTTCTTGTGAAACCAAAGGTTCAATATCATGCTTACTATTGAGAAGAATATGTTTTTGTACTCCAATCACAAAAAGAATAGATATTATTACAAGAATCCATGTTTGTCATATCTAAAGGATGAACTTTGACTCTGAGGAAACTTAAGGAAAGAAAAGCTTTTCTTGTGAAACCAACCATCAATATCATGCATCTTTTTGAGAAGAATGTGTTTTTGTAGCCAAATGAAAAAAATGTTCGGAGATTATTATGAGGACCCATGCTCGTGTCATCTGAGATATGAACTTTGGTTCTAAGTAAAATGATAGAAAGAAAGGCTTTTCTTGTAAACCAAAGCATTAATATCATGCAACCTAATGAGGTGAGTGTATTTTTGTAGCCCAATTAGAAAAAGAATGGTAATTGTTATGAGAATCCATGTTTGTCTTATCTAAGGAGTGAATTTTATTTCTAAGGAAGATGATGGAATAAAAAGTTTTTCTAGTGAAACTAGAGCATCAATATCATGCATCCTTTTATGAATAATGTGTTTTTGAAGCCTACGGACTAATTATTTGGAGATTATTATTTAAATCCATATTCGTCTTATCTGGGAAATCAACTTTGATTCTAAGTAAAATGACAGAAGGAAAGGCTTTTCTTGTTAAACAAAGCATCAATATCGTGTATATTAATGAGGTGAATGTGTTTTTGCAGTCCAATCACAAAAGGAATAGAGATTATTACGAGAATCCATGTTCATCTTATCTAAGGAGTGAACTTTATTTCTAAGGAAAATGATGGAAAGAGTTGCTTTTATTTTGAAACCAAAGCATCAATATCAAGCATCCTATTGATAAGAATGTGTTTTTTTGGAGCGTATTGCGAGAATCCATGTTTGTGATATCTAGATGATGAAGTTTGATTCTAAGGAAACTGATGGAAAGAAAAGATTTTTTTGTGAAACCAAACATCAATATCATGCATAGTATTGAGAAGAATGTCTTTTTGTAGCCTAATGACAAAATGTTTGGAGAATATTATGAAAATCCATATTCATCTCATCTGAGAAATGAACTTTTATTCTAAGTAAAATGATAGAAGAAAAGCCTTTTGTAGTGAAACCAAAGGATCAATATCATCGTCCTATTGAGAGGAATATGTTTTTGTAGCCCAATCACAAGAAGTTTGGAGAGTATTACAAGAATTCATGTTTGTCATATCTAAGGGATAAACTTTGATTCTGAGGAAACTAATAGAAAGAAAAGCTTTTCTTGTGAAACCAAAGCATTAATATCATGCATTCTTTTGGGAAGAATGTGTTTTTGTAGCCTAATGATAAAATGTTTGGAGATTATTATGAGAATCTATATTTATCTCATCTAGGAAATGAACTTTGATTCTATGTAAAATGATGGAAGGAAAGGCTTTTCTTGTTAAACCAAAGCATTAATATCATGGATCCTAATGAGGTGAATGTGTTTTTGTAGTCCAATCACAAAAAGAATAGAGATTGTTATGTGAATCCATGTATGTCTTATCAAAGGAGTGAACTTTATTTCTAAAGAAAATGATGGAAAGAGTTGCTTTTCTTGTGAAACCAAAGCATCAATATCAGGCATCCTATGGAGGAGAATGTGTTTTTGTTGCCCAATCACAAGAAGTTTGGAGGGTACTACGGGAATCCATGTTTGTCATATCCAAGGGATGAACATTGATTTTAAGGAAACACATGGATAGAAAAGCTTTTCTTATGAAACCAAAGCCTTAATATCCTGCATCCTTTTGAGAAGAATTTGTTTTTATAGCCTAATGACAAAATGTTTGGAGATTATTATAAGAATCCATGTTCGTCTCATCTGAGAAATAAACTTTTATTCTAAGTAATATGATGGAAGGAAAGACTTTTCTTGTTAAACCAAAGTATCAATATCATTTATCCTAGTAAGGTGAATGTGTTTTTGTAGTCCATCACAAAAGGAATGGAGATTGTTACGAGAATCCTTGTTCGTCTTATCTAAGGAGTGAGCTTTATTTCTAACTAAAATGACCGAAAGAGATGCTTTTCTAGTGAAACCAATAGATCAATATCATGCATCCTATTGATAAGAATATGTTTTTCTAGCCCAACCAGAATAAGTTTAGAAAGTATTACAAGAATTTATGTTTGTCATATCCAAGGGATAAACTTTTATTCTTAGGAAATTGATCGAAAGAAAAGTTTTTCTTGTGAAACCAAAGTATCAATATCATGCATTCTTTTAAGAAAAATGTGTTTTTGTAGCCTAATGACAAAATGTTTTGAGATTATTATGAGAACCCATGTTCGTCTCATCTGAGATATAAACTTTGATTCTGAGTAAAATGATGGAAGGAAAGGCTTTTCTTGTTAAACCAAAGCGCCATTATCATGTATCCTAATAAGGTGAATGTGTTTTTGTACTTCAATCACAAAAGGAATGGAGATTGTTACAAGAATCCATGTTTGTCATATCTAAGGGATGAACTTTGATTCTAAGGAAAATGACAGAAAGAAAAGCTTTTATGATGAAACCAAGGCATTAATATCATGCATCCTTTTGAGAAGAATGTGTTTTCGTAGCCCAATGACAATGTTTAGAGATTATTATAAGAACCCATGTTCGTCTCATCTGAGATGTAAACTTTGATTCTATGTAAAATGATGGAAATAAAGTCTTTTGTTGTAAAACCAAAGCATTAATATCATGCATCCTAATGAGGTGAATGTGTTTTTGTAGTCTAATCACAAAAAGAATAGAGATTGTTATGAGAATTCATGTTTTTCATATCTAAGAGATGAACTTTGATTTTAAGGAAAATAATGGAAAGAAAAGCTTTTCTAGTGAAACCAAAGCATCAATGTCAAGCATCCTTTTATGAAGAATGCGTTCTTGCAGCCTAATGACAAAATGTTTGGAGATTATTATGAGAATTCATATTCTTCTTATCTAAGAAATAAACATTGATTCTAAGTAAAATGATGGAAGGAAAGGCTTTTCTTGTTAAACCAAAGCATCAATATCATGTATCCTAATAAGGTGAATGTGTTTTTGTAGTCCAATCACAAAAAGAATGGAGATTGTTACGAGAATTCATTTACATCTTATCTAAGGAGTGGACTTTATTTCTAAGGAAAAAGATGGAAAGAGTTGCTTTTGTTGTGAAACCAAAGCATCAATATCATGCATCCTATTGAGAAGAATGTGTTTTTGTAGCCTAATCACAAGAAGTTTGTAGAGTACTACAAGAATCCATGTTTGTCATATCTGAAGGATAAACTTTGATTCTGAGGAAACTGATGGAAAGAAAAGCTTTTCTTGCGAAACCGAAGCATCAATATCATGGATCCTTTTGTGAAGAATGTGTTTTTGTAGCCCAATGGCAAAATGCTTGGAGATTGTTATTGTAGACACCTTATTTTGTCTGGGTTAATTTTTAGCAAGCTCGAGGACAATCTAGAAATGCCATAATCCAAATTCTTGAAAATAGATGAATAACTCGACTATCAAAACATCACATCCCTAATGGACTAGGATAATTCACAATGGCTACCTCTTGTGCTAGATTGATGTTATATCCCTAGTGGAATCGGGACAACCTATAATCCCTAGTGGAATTAGGAAACTTCCAATCCCTAGTTGAACAAGGATGGATCATAATCCCTATTAGAGTTTGGATGACTTGTAAGAAACTACGGCTATCTCCCGTATTAGACTTCACATCATGCAACCATGATGTTATTTCATATCATTGACTCACATTACCATCATACATCATCATTTTTACAATATCAGTTTGAGTTAAGTTTACCGAACCTCTAAGGAATTCTTGGTAAGAACTCTAAGCTTTGCCAACCAAGTGTCATTCAGGTAAGGTTCTTTTCTTCTCATCACCTCATGTCAAAACCCTTTTCATCAAGAAACCACTATCAAAGTGCCAGTGTCAAGAAATTGTTGTCCAGAAGCTATCATCAAAAACTTTTGTCAAAAACATTCGTTAGAAGCTTTATCAAGAATTTTGTCAAGAACTAGTGTTAAAGCCTACAAGTTAGTGGCACCTTTTTGAAGCCCACAAGTTAGTGGCACCCTCTTTAGTGCCTATAAATCAGTGGCACCTTTATAAAGCCCACACAACCTAGTGCCACCTAATCTAAGTC
>JBBYHK010042301.1:0-18740 GCA_038382065.1 Adansonia grandidieri | reverse complement strand
TGGCACCCTCTTTAGTGCCTATAAATCAGTGGCACCTTTATAAAGCCCACACAACCTAGTGCCACCTAATCTAAGTCAAAGCTAGCATAAGCTAGCGGCACCCGAGTCAAGACCCCTACAAGCTGGTGGCACCCAAGTCTATGTCAAAACCTGCATAAGTTGGCGGCACCCACATCAAAGTCCACATTACTCCGTACCTATTTAAGGGGGCTAAGCCTTGGAAAACCTAACATCCTAGTAGGGAGAGCGAACCCTACAAAATTCACTTAAACCTCTACCAGGGTCACTGCGAATACACTGCACTTATCACAATGAAGTATTAATTAAAATTTATTTCTTTACAGGTGTTCTAGGGAATGTTATTCCACCCCAGACAAAATCATGTTTACTTATCTTTGCCCTGTTCCTGATTCTCAGCAACGATCAAAGAGGGGCAGCTATAGATACCTTATTTTATCTTGGCTAATTTTTAGCAAGCTGGGGGATGATTTTGGCTGGCAAAAAAGTATTTTTGAGGAGGTCAAGAATGCCTATGGATCATATTAAAGAAATATAAGGATGTGGCATCAAAGGACGTAGTTCCAGTTGTTCGAGGACAGAATACGAGAAAAATATAATTTTGCCTAAATGTATCGATACAATGTTCTAACGACCTAAAAATTCAAAATGTTCCCATTGGTATCGATACAATACATGAGTTTGTGTATTGATACATGAACTCATCTATCGATACTAGGCCATGCCAGAACCAAAACTTGCATTTTGTAAAGTAGATGCATCGATACACATCAACATGCATGATACAATGTTTCATTGTATCAAAATACTGATACACATCAAAATTTTTTCATTAAAATAGGGTTATGTCAAAATAGTGATGAATTAAGATCGAAAAAATCGAAACTGAGATAAGACATAACTAGTAAGGTATCGATTTCAGGCATCACGAAAGGGTTCATGCCTCATGCATAACCAACTCCTGAACTCAAACGGCAAATCTTTGTACTATGTAGACCATGAGATCGATGTTTCGAGTTTCATAACCTAAGACATAGGTTTCAATAGGCATCTGATCATGCCTAGCCCAAAATGATAGGTGGCGACTCCAAGCGTTGGCCACTCTGAAACCAATAAAATGAGCGATTCATCTTATGGTCCCCCTCACTTTATCATGAGTCAGGAATATGTAGTTTCTCATTCTCATCACACTGTGAAGAAAAAGTCTCAATTAAGAAGACATTTCCTAGTTAGAAAAAAATTTTAAGTTGCATACACCCATAGATACGCGAAGGTCCACCACCAGGTACATTGCGATAATTATGAGAACCCATATTCATCTCATCTGAGATATAAACTTTGGTTCTAAGTAAAATGATGGAAAAAAAGGCTTTTCTTGTAAAACCAAAGCATTAATATCATGTATCCTAATAGGGTGAACATGTTTTTGTAGCCCAATCACAAAAAAAATGGAGATTGTTATAAGAATCCATGTTCATTTTATTTAAGGATTGAACTTTATTTCTATGGAAAATGATGGAAAGAGATACTTTTCTTGTGAAACCAAAGCATTAATATAACGCATCCTATCGAGAAGAATGCGTTTTTGTAGTGCAATCACAAAAATAATAGAGATAGTTATGAGAATCCATGTTTACCACATCTAAGGGATGAACTTTGGCTCTAAGGAAAATAATGGAAAAAAACATTTTTTTGGTGAAACCAAAGCATCAATATCATGCATTTTTTTATGAATAATGTGTTCCTGTAGCCCAATGACAAATTGCTTGGAGATTATTATGAGAATCCATACTCGTTTCATCTGAGAAATGAACTTTGATTCTAAGTAAAATGATGGAAGGAAAGGCTTTTCTTGTTAAACCAAAGTATTAATATCATATATCCTAATGAGGTGAAAGTGTTTTTATAGTCCAATCACAAAAAAAATATAAAGATTGTTACGAGAATCCATGTTGATCTTATCTAAGGAGGAAACTTTATTTCTAAGGAAAATGATGGAAAGAATTGCTTTTCTTATGAAACTAAAGCATCAATATCAAGCATCCTATTGATAAAAATGTGTTTTTGTAGCCCAACCACAAGAAGTTTGGAGAGTATTACAAGAATCCATGTTTGTTATATCTAGGGGATAAATTTTAATTCTAAGCAAACTGATGGAAAGAAAAGTGTTTCTCATGAAATCAAAGCATCAATATCATGCATACTATTGGGAAAAATGTGTTTTTGTAGCCCAATGACAAAATGTTTGCAGAATATTATGAGAATCCATGTTCATCTCATCTAAGGAATAAACTTTGCTTTTAAGTAAAATAATGGAAGGAAAGGCTTTTCTTGTTAAACCAAAGCATTAGTATCATGCATCCTAATAAGGTGAACGTGTTTTTGTAGTCTAATCACAAAAAGAATAGAGATTGTTAGAGAATCCATGCTTGTCATATCTAATTTGATTCTGAAGAAAATAATGGAAGGAAAAGCTTTTCTAGTTAAACCAAAGCATCAATATCATGCATCCTTTTGTGAAGAATGTGTTTTTCTAGACCAATGACAAAATTTTAAGAGATTGTTATCAGAATCCATTTTCGTCTCATCTGAGAAATGAACTTTGATTCTAAGTAAAATGATGGAAGGAAAGGCTTTTTTTTATTAAACCAATGCATCAATATTATGGATCCTAATGAGGTGAATGTGTTTTTATAGTCCAATCACAAAAAGAACAGAGACTGTTATGAGAATCCATGTACATCTTATCTAAGGAATAAACTTTATTTCTAAGGAAAATGATGGAAATAGTTGCTTTTCATGTAAAGCCAAAGCATCAATATCATGCAACCTATTAAGAAGAATGTGTTTTTGTAGCCCAATCACAAGAAGAGTACAGTGTATTACGAGAATCGATGTTTGTCATATCTAAGGGATGAACTTTGATTCTAAGGAAACTGATGGAAAGAAAAGCATTCTTGTGAAAGCAAAGCATCAATAGCATGCAACCTTTTGAGAAGAATTTGTTTTTGTAGCCCAATGACAAAATGTTTGGAGATTATTATAAGAATCCATGTTCATCTCATCTGAGAAATAAACTTTGATTCTAAGTAAAATGATAGAAGGAAAGGATTTTCTTGTTAAACCAAAGCATCAATATCATATATCCTAATGAGGTGAATGTGTTTTTGTAGTCCAATCACAAAAAGAATAGTGATTGTTACGAGAATCCTTATTCATCTTATCTAAAGAATGAACTTTATTTCTAAGAAAAATGATGAAAAAGAAAGCTTTTCTTGTGAAACTAAATGATCAATATCGTGCATCCTATTGAGAATAATGTGTTTTTATAGCCCAATCACAAGAAGTTGGAAGAGTATTACAAGTATTCATGTTTGTCATATCTAAGGGATGAACTCTACTTTTGACAAATGGAAAGAAAAGCTTTTCTTGTGAAACCAAAGCATCAATATCATGCATCCTTTTGAGATGAATATGTTTTTGTAGCCTAATGACAAAATGTTTGGAGATTATTATGAGAACCCATGTTTATCTCATTTGAGATATGAACTTTGATCCTAAGTAAAATTATGGAAGAAAAGGCTTTTCTTGTTAAACCAAAGCGTCATTATCAGGTTCCCTAATGAGGTGAATGTGTTTTTGTGGTTCAATCAGAAAAAGAATAGAGATTATTACGAGAATCCATGTTTGTCATATTTAAAGGATGAATTTTGATTCTAAGGAAACTAATGGAAAGATAAGCTTTTCTTGTGAAACTAATGCATCAATATCATGCATCCTTTTGAGAAGAATGTGTTTTATCTGAGATATGAGAACCATGTTCGTTTTATCTGAGATATGAACTTTGATTCTAAATAGAATGATGAGAAAAAATGCTTTTCTTGTAAAACCAAAGCATCAATATCATGCATCTTAATGAGGTAAATGTGTTTTCGTAGTCTAATCGCAAAAAGAAAGGACATTGTTATAGGAATCCATGTTCATCTTATCTAAGGAGTGAACCTTATTTCTAAGGAAAATGATGGAAAGAGTGCTTTTCTTGTGAAACCAAAGCATCAATATCATGCATCCTATTGAGAAAATTGTGTTTTTGTAGTCCAATCACAAAAAGAATAAAGATTGTTATGAGAATCCATGTTTATCATATCTAAAGGATGAACTTTGGTTCTAGGAAAATGATGGAAATAAAAGAGTTTTTGGTGAAACTAAAGCATCAATATCATGCATCCTTTTGTAAAGAATGTGTTTTTGTAGCCCAATGACAAAATGTTTAAAGATTATTACAAGAATCCATATTCATCTGATCTGAGATATGAACTTTGATTCTAAGTAAAATGTTGGAAGGAAAGGCTTTTCTGGTTAAACCAAAACTTTAATATCTTGCATCCTAATGGGGTAAATGTAGTTTTGTAGTCCAATCACAAAAAGAATGGAGATTGTTACAAGAATCCATGTTTATCATATCTAAGGGATGAACTTTGATTCTAAGGAAAATAATGGAAAGAAAAGCTTTTCTTGTGAAACGAAAGCATTAATATCATGCACCATTTTGAGAAGAATGTCCTTTTGTAGCCAATGACAAAATGTTTGGAAAATATTATAAGAACCCATGTTTATCTCATCTGTGATATGAGCTTTGGTTCTAAGTAAAACAATGGAAGGAAAGGCTTTTCTTGTTAAACCAAGGTGTCAATATCATGTGTCCTAATGAGGTGAATGTGTTTTCGTAGTCTAATCACAAAAAGAATAGAGATTGTTATGAGAATCTATGTTCGTCTTATCTAAGCAGTGAACTTTATTTCTAAGAAAAATAATGGAAAGAGTTACTTTTCTTAACCAAAGCATCAATATCAAGCTTCCTATTGAGAAGAATGTGTTTTTATAGTCCAATCAAAAAAAGAATGGAGACTGTTACAAGAATCCATGTTTGTCATATCTAAAGGATAAACTTTAATTCTAAAGAAACTGATGGAAAGAAAAGCTTTTCTTGTGAAACCAAAGTATCAATATCATGCATCATTTTAAGAAGAATGTGTTTTTGTAGCCTAATGATAAAGTGTCTGGAGATTATTATAAGAACCCATGTTCATTTCATTTGAGATATGAACTTTGATTCTAAGTAAAATGATGGAAGGAAAGGCTTTTCTTGTTAAACCAAAGCGTCTTTATCATGTACCCTAGTGAGGTAAATGTGTTTTTGCAGTCCAATCACAAAAAGAATAGAGATTGTTTCAAGAATCCATGTTTGTCTTATCTAAGGAGTGAACTTTATTTCTAAGGAAAATGATGGAAATAGTGCTCTTCTTGTGAAACGAAAGCATCAATATCATGCATCTTATTGGGAAAAATGTGCTTTTGCAGTCCAATCACAAAAAGAATGGAGATTGTTATGAGAATCCATGTTTGTCATATCTAAAGGATGAACTTTGATTCTGAGGATATTGATGGAAAAAAAAGTTTTTGTTGTGAAACTAATGTGTCAAAATCATGCATCCTTTTGTGAAGAATATGTTTTTGTAGCCTAATGACATTGTTTGGAGATTATTATGAGATCCATGTTCATCTCATCTGAGATATGAACTTTGATTCTAAATAGAATGATGGAAAGAAAGGCTTTTCCTGTAAAACCAAAACATTAATATCATGCATCCTAATGAGGTGAATGTGTTTTCGTAGTCTAATCACAAAAAGAAAAGAGATTGTTACAAGCATCCATGATCATCTTATCTGAGGAGTGAACTTTATTTCTAAGGAAAATGATGGAAATATTGCTTCTCTTGTGATACTAAAGCATCAATATCATGTATCCTATTGAGAAGAATGAGTTTTTGTATTCCAATCACAAAAAGAATGGAGATTGTCATGGGAATCCATGTTTATCATATCTAAGGGATAAACTTTGGTTTTAAGGAAAATGATAGAAAGAAAAGCATTCTGGTGAAAATAAAAAATCAATATCATGTACCCTTTTGTGAAGAATGTGTTTTTGTAGCCCAATAACAAAATGTTTAGAGATTATTATGAGAATCCATATTCGTCTTATCTGAGATATGAACTTTCATTCTAAGTAAAATGTTGGAAGGAAAGGCTTTTCTTGCTAAACCAAAGCAATAATATCTTACATCCTAATGGGGTGAACATGTTTTTTTAGTCCAATCACAAAAAGAATAGAGATTGTTATGAGAATCCATATTTATCATATCTAAGGGATGAACTTTGATTCTAAGGAAAGTGATGGAAATAAAAGCATTTCTGGTGAAATGAAAGCATCAATATCATGCAGCCTTTTGAAAAGAATGTGTTTTTGTAGCCAATGACAAAATGTTTGGAGAATATTATATGAATCCATGTTTGTTTCATCTGCGATATGAGTTTTGATTCCAAGTAAAACAATGAAAGGAAAGTCTTTTCTTGCTAAACTAAGGCATCAATATCATGTATCCTAAGAAGGTGAATGTGTTTTTGTAGTCCAATCATAAAGAGAATAGAGATTGTTATGAGAATCTGTGTTCATCTTATCTAAGTAGTGAACTTTATTTCTAAGGAAAATGATGGAAAGAGTTATTTTTCTTATGAAACCAAAGCATCAATGTCAAGTATCCTATTAAGAAGAATGTGTTTTTGTAGCCCAATCACAAGAAGTTTAGAGAGTATTACGAGAATCCATGTTTGTCATATCTAGGAGATGAATTTTGATTTTAAGGAAATTGATGGAAAGAAAAGCTTTTCTTGTGAAATCAAAGCATCAATGTCATGCATCTTTTTTAGAAGAATGTGTTTTTGTACCCTAATGAAAAAATGTTTGGAGATTATTATGAGAACCCATGTTCATCTAATCTGAGATATAAACTTTGATTGTACGTAAAATAAGGGAAAGAATGGTGTTCCTTGTAAAACCAAAGCATTAATATCATGCATCCTAGTAAGGTGAATGTGTTTTTGTAGTCCAATCACAAAAAGAATGGAGATTGTTACGAGAATTGTTTGTCATATCTAAGGGGTGAACTTTGATTCTATGGAAAATGACAAAAAGAAAAGCTTTTCTGGTGAAATCAAAGCATCAATATCATCATCTTTTTATGAAGAATGGGTTTTTGTAGCCTTATGACAAAATGTTTGGATATTATTATGAGAATCCATATCGTCTTATCTGAGAAATAAGCTTTGATTCTAAGTAAAATGACGGAATGAAAGGCTTTTCTTGTTAAATCATAGCATCAATATCAAGCATCCTAATGAGGTGAATGTGTTTTTATAGTCCAATCACAAAAAGAATAAAGATCGTTATGAGAATCCATTTACGTCTTATCTAAGGAGTGAACTTTATTTCCAAGGACAATGATGGAAAAAGTTACTTTTCTTATGAAACCAAAACATTATTACCATGCATCCTATTGAGAAGAACATGTTTTTGTAGCCTAATCATAAGAAGTTAGGAGAGTACTACGAGAATCCATGTTTATCATATCTAAGGGATGAACTTTAATTCTGAGGAAACTGATGGAAAGAAAAGCTTTTTTTGTGAAAACAAAGCATCAATATCATGCATCCTTTTGAGAATAATGTGTTTTTGTAGCCCAATCACAAGAAGTTTGGAAAGTATCATGAGAATCCATGTTTGTTATATCTAAAGGATGAACTTTGATTCTGATGAAACTGATGGAAAAAAAAGCTTTTCTTGTGAAACCATAGCATCAATATCATGCATCCTTTTAAAATGAATGTGTTTTTGTAGCCCAATAACAAAATGTTTAGAGATTATTATGAGAACCTATGTTCGTCTCATTTGAGATATGAACTTTGATTCTAAGTAAAATGATGGAAAAAAAGGCTTTTCTTGTAAAACTAAAACATCAATATCATGCATTCTAATATGGTGAATGTGTTTTTGTAGTCCAATCACAAAAAGAATGGGGATTGCTATGAGAATCCATGTTTGCCATATCTAAGGGATGAACTTTGATTTTAGGGAAACTAACGGAAAGAAAAGCTTTTTTATGAAACCAAAGCGTTAATATTATGCCTTCTTTTGAGAAGAATGTGTTTTTATAGCCTAATGAGAACCCATGTTCATCTTATCTAAGATATGAACTTTGATTCTAATTGAAATGATGGAAAGAAAGGCTTTTCTTATAAAAACCAAAGCATCAATATTATGCGTGCTAATGAGATGAATGTGCTTTTGCAGTCCAACAACAAAAAGAATGGAGATTGTTACGAGAATCAATGTTCATTTTATCTAAGGGGTGAACTTTAATTCTAAGGAAAATGATGGAAATAGATGTTTTTCTTGTGAAACCAAAGCATCAATATCATGCACCCTATTAAGAAGAATATGTTTTCTTAGCCTAACAACAAAAAGTATAGAGATTACTATGAGAATTCATGTTCATCTTATCTAAGGGATAAACTTTGATTCTAAGAAAAATAATAGAAAGAAAAGCTTTTTTGTGAATCCAAAACATCAATATCGTGCATCATAATTAGGTAAATGCGTTTTTATAGCCTAATCAAGAAAAGAATGGAGATTGGTACAAGAATCCATGTTCATCGTATCTAAGGGATGAACTTTGATTCAAAGGAAAATGATCGAAAGAAAAGCTTTTCTTGTGAAACCAAAGCATCAATATCATGCATATTATTGAGAAGAATGTCTTTTGTAGCCCAATGACAAAATGTTTGGAGATTATCATGAGAATCCATGTTCGTCTAATATGAGAAATGAAGTTTGATTCAAACTAAAATGATGGAAGGAAAGGCTTTTCTTGTTAAACCAAAGCATCAATATCATATATCCTAATGAGGTGAATGTGTTTTTGTAGTCCAATCACCAAAAGAATAGAGATTGTTACCAGAATCAATGTTCATCCTATCTAAGGAGTGAAATTTATTTCCTAAGAAAATGATGGAAAGAGATGCTTTTCTTGTAAAAGTAAAGCATCAATATCATGCATCCTATTGAGAAAATGTGTTTTTGTAGCCTAATCACAAGAAGTTTGGAGAGTATTACGAGAATCCATATTTGTTATATCTAAGGGATAAACTTTGATTCTAAAGAATCTGATGGAAAAGCTTTTCTTGTGAAACCAAAGCATCAATATCATGTATCATTTTAAGAAGAATGGTTTTTGTAGCCCAATGGCAAAATGTTTGGAGACTATTATGAGAACCCATGTTCATTTCATCTGAGTTATGAACTTTGATTCTAAGTAAATTGATGGAAAATAAAACTTTTCTTGTAAAACCAAAGCATTAATATCATGCATCCTAATGAGGTGGATGTGTTTTTGTAGTCCAATCACAAAAAGAATAAAGATTGTTGTGAGAATCCATGTTCGTTTTATCTAAGGGGTGAACATTAATTCTAAGGAAAATGATGGAAAGAGATGCTTTTCTTGTGAAACCAAAGCATCAATATCATGCATCTTGTTGTGAAGAATATGTTTTTATAGCCCAACCATAAAATGTATAGAGATTATTATAAGAATCCATGTTCGTCTTATCTAAGGAATGAACTTTGATTCTAAGGAAAATAATGGAAAGAACAGCTTTTCTGTGAATCCAAAGCATCAATATCATGCATCATAATGAGGTGAATGTGTTTTATAGCCTAATCGAAAAAAATGGAGATTGTTACAAGAACAAGAATCCATGTTCATCATATCTAAGGGATGAACTTTGATTCAAAGGAAAATAATGGAAAGAACAACTTTTCTTGTGAAACTAAATATCAATATCATACATACTTTTGAGAAGAGTGTATTTTTATAGCCAAATGACAAAATGTTTGGAGATTATTATGAAAATCCATGTTTGTCTCATCTAAGGGATGGAGTTTGATTCTAAGGAAAATGATGGAAAGAAAAGCATTTCTTGTGAAACTACATCAATATCATGCATCCTATTAAGAAGAATGTGTTTTTATAGCCAATCACAAAATGTATGGATATTCTTATGAGAGTTCATGTTCGTATCATCAGAGCAATACACTTTGTTTTTAAGGAAAATAATGCAAAGCAAAGCTTTTCTGTGAAGCCAAAGCATTTATATAATGCATCCCTATTGAGAGAAATGTGTTTTTAACGACCAATAACAAAAAAAATAGAGATTGTTACAAGAATCCAAGTTCATCATATCAAAGGGATGAACTATGATTCAAAGGAAAATGGTAAAAAGTAAAGATTTTCTTGTGAAACCAAAAGCATCAATATCATGCATCCTATTGAGGAGAATGTGTTTTTATAGCCCAATCACAAAAAGAATGGAGATTGTTACGAGAATCCATTCATCTTATCTAAGAAGTGAACTTTAATTCTAAGGAAAATGATGGAAAGAGATGCTTTTCTTCTGAAACTAAAGCATCAATATCATGCATCCTATTGAGAAGAAAGTGCTTTTATGGCCTAATCACTTGAAGTTTGCAGAGTATTATCAGAATCCATGTTCGACTTTTCTAAGAAGTGAACTTTATTTGTAAGGAAAATGATGGAAAGAGATGTTTTTCTTATGAAACCAAAGCATCAATATCATGCATCCTATTGAGAAGAATGTGTTTTTGTAGCCCAATCTCAAGAAGTTTAGAGAGTATTATGAGGATCCATGTTTGTCATATCTAACGGATGAGCTTTGATTCTGAGGAAAATGATGGAAAGAAAAGTTTTTCTTATGAAACCAAAGCATCAATGTCATGCATCCTTTTAAGAAAAATGTGTTTTTGTAGCCTAATGACAAAATGTTTGGAGGTTATTATGAGAACCCATGCTTGTCTCATTTGAGGTATGAACTTTGATTCTAAGTAAAATGATGGAAAGAAAAGCTTTTCTTGTAAAACCAAAGCATCGATATCATGCATCCTAAGGAGGTGAATGTGTTTTAGTAGTCCAATCACCAAAAGAATGGAAATTGTTACGAGAATCCATGTTCATCTTATATGAAGGGTGAACTTTAATTCTAAGGAAAATGATGGGAAGAGATGCTTTTCTTGTAAAACCAAAGCATCAATATCATGCAGCATCTTGTTGAGAAAAATATGTTTTTTAGCCCATCCACAAAAAGTATAGAGATTACTATGAGAATCCAAGTTCATCTTAGCTAAGGGATAAACTTTGATTCTAAGGAAAATAATGGAAGGAAAAGCTTTTCTTTGAATCGAAAGCATCAATATCATGAATTATAATGAGGTGAATATGTTTTCATAGCCTAATCAAAAAAATATAGATTGTTACAAGAATCAATGTTTATCATATCTAAAGGATGAACTTTGATAAAAGGAAAATGATGGAAAATAAAGCTTTTCTTATGAAACCAAAGCATCAATATCATGCATACTATTAAGAGGAATGTATTTTTGTAGCCCAATGACAAAATGTTTGGAGATTATTATAAGAATCCATGTTCGTCTTATTTAAGGCATGAACTTTGATTCTACGGAAAATGATGGAAAGAAAGGCTTTTCTTGTGAAACCCCATCAATATCATGCATCCTATTAAGAAAAATGTGTTTTCATAGCCAATCGCAAAATGTATGCATATTATTATGAGAGTCCATTTTCGTCTCATCTGAGTGACACACTTTGTTTCTATGGAGAATAATGCAAAGAAAAGCTTTTCTGTGAAACCAAAGCATCAATATAATGCATCCATGTTGAGAGGAATGTGTTTTTATAGACCAATCACAAAAAAAAAATAGAGATTGTTACAAGAATCTATGTTTATCATATCTAAGGGATGAACTTTGATTCAAAGGAAAATGGTAGAAAATAAAGCTTTTCTTATGAAACCAGAGCATCAATATCATGCAACTTATTGAGGAAAATATGTTTTTATAGCCCAATCACAAAAAAGAATGGAGATTGTTACGAGAATCCATGTTTATCTTATCTAATGTGCGAACTTTAATTCTAAGAAAAATGATGAAAAAAGATGCTTTTCTTATGAAAGCAAAACATCAATATCATGCATACTATTGAGAAGAATGTATTTTTGTAGCCCAATGACAAAACTTTTGGGGACTATTATGAGAATCCATGTTCCTGTCATCTAAGGCATGAACTTTGATTTTATGGAAAATGATGGAAAGAAAAGCTTTTCTTATGAAACCACATTAATATCATGCATCATATTAAGGAAAATGTGTTTTCATAGCCAATCGCAAAATGTATGGATATTATTATGAGAGTCCATGTTTATCTCATCTGAGCGACACACTTTGTTTCTATGGAAAATAATGCAAAGAAAAGCTTTTTTGTGAAACCAAAGCATCAATATAATGCATCCATATTGAGAGGAATGTGTTTTTATGGACCAATCACAAAAAAAAATTTAAGATTGTTACGAGAATCTATGTTCATCATATCTAAGGGATGAACTTTGATTCAAAGGAAAATGGTAGAAAGTAAAGCCTTTCTTGTGAAACCAGAGTGTCAATATCATGCAGCTTATTGAGGAGAATGTGTTTTTATAGCCTAATCACAAAAAGAATGGAGATTGTTACGAGAATCCATGTTTACTGATCTAAGGTGCGAACTTTAATTCTAAGAAAAATAATGGAAAGATATGCTTTTCTTGTGAAACTAGAGCATCAATATCTTGCATACTATTGAGAAGAATGTATTTTTGTAGCCCAATGACAAAGCATTTGGAGATTATTATGAGAATCCATGTTCGTCTCATCTAAGGCATGAACTTTGATTCTATGGAAAATGATGGAAAAAAAGCTTTTCTTGTGAAACCACATCAATATCATGCATCCTACTAAGAAAAATGTGTTTTCATAGCCAATCGCAAAATGTATGGATATTATTACGAGAGTCCATGTTCGTCTCATCTGAGCAACACACTTTATTTCTCTGGAAAATAATGCAAAGAAAAGCTTTTTTGTGAAACCAAAGCATCAATATAATGCATCCATGTTGAGAGGAATGTGTTTTTATAGACCAATCACAAAAAATAATTGAGATTATTACGAGAATCTATGTTCATCATATCTAAGGGATAAACTTTAATTCAAAGGAAAATGGTAGAAAGTAAAGCTTTTCTTGTGAAACCAGAGCGATAATATCATGCAACTTATTGAGGAGAATGTGTTTTTTTAGCCTAATCACATAAAGAATGGAGATTGTTATGAGAATCCATGTTTATCTTATCTAAGGTGCAAACTTTAATTCTAAGAAAAATGATGGAAAGAGATGCTTTTCTTGTGAAACCAAAGCATCAGTATCATGCATCCTATTAAGAAGAATGTGTTTTTGTGGCCCAATCACTAGAAGTTTGGAGAGTATTATGAGAATCCATGTTTGTTTTGTCTAAGGAGTGAACTTTATTTCTAAGGAAAATGATGGGAATATATGATTTTCTTATGAAACCACAACCTCGATAGTATGCATCATATTGAGAATAATGTGTTTTTGTAGCCCAATCACAAGAAGTTTGGAGAGTACTACAAGAATCCATGTTTGTCATATCTAAAGGATGAACTTTGATTCTAAGGAAACTGATGGAAAGAAAAACTTTTCTTGTGAAACTAAAGCATCAATATCATGCATCCTTTTGAGAAGAATGTGTTTTTGTGGGCTAATGACAAAATGTTTAGAGATTATTATAAGAACCCATGTTCATCTCATCTGAGATATGAACTTTGATTCTAAGTAAAATGATGGAAAGAAAGGCTTTTCTTGTAAAACCAAAGCATCAATATCATGCATCCTAATGAGGTGAATGCATTTTTGTAGTCTAATCACAAAAAGGATAGAGATTGTTACGAGAATCTATATTCATCTTATCTAAGCAGTGAACTTTAATTCTAAGGAAAATAATGGAAAGATATGCTTTTCTTGTGAAACCAAAGCATGAATATCATGCATCCTATTAAAAAGAATTTGTTTTTTTAGCCCAACCACAAAAAGTATAGAGATTACTATGAGAATCTTGTTCGTCTTATCTAAGGGATGAACTTTAATTCTAAAGAAAATAATGGAAAGAAAAGCTTTTCTATGAATCCAAAGCATTAATATCATCCATCATATGAGGTGAATCTATTTTTATAGCCCAATAAAAAAATAAATGTTGTTACAAGAATCCATGTTCATCATATCTAAGGGATGAACTTTGATTCAAAGGAAAATGATGGAAAGAAAAGATTTTCTTGTGAAACCAAAACATCAATATCATGCATACTATTGAGAAGAATGTATTTTTGTAGCCCAATGACAAAATATTTGGAGATTACTATAAGAATCCATGTTCGTCTCATTTGAGGGATGAACTTTGCTTCTAAGGAAAATGATGGAAAAAAAGTTGTTCTTGTGAAACCACATCAATATCATGCATCCTATTAAAAAGACTGTGTTTTTATAGCTAATCACAAAATATGTAGATGTTATTATGAGAATCCATGTTTGGCTTATTTGAGTGATAAACTTTGTTTTTAAGGGAAACAATGGAGAGAAAAGCTTTTTTGTGAAACCAAAGCATCAATATAATGTATCCCTGTTGAGAGGAATACGTTTTTATAGCCAATCACAAAATGTATGGATGTTATTATGAGAATCCATGTTCATCTCATCTGAGCGATACACTTTGTTTCTAAGGAAAACAATGGAAAGAAAAACTTTTCTGTGAAACCAAAGCATCAATATAATGCATCCCTGTTGAGAGGAATATGTTTTTATAGCCCAATCACAAAAAATAGAGATAATTACGAGAATCAGTGTTTGCCTCATCTGAGGGATAAACTTTGGTTCTAAGGAAAATGATGGAAGGAAAAGCTTTTCTTTTGAAACCAAAACATCAATATCATGCATCCTAATGAGGAGAATTTGTTTTTATAGCCCAATCCCAAAATGAGTAGAGATTACTATTAGAATCCCTGTTCGTCGTATCAAAGGGATAACTTTGATTCTAAGAAAAATGACGGAACACAAAGCTTTTCTTGTGAAACCAAAGCATCGATATCATGCTTCCTAATAAGGTGAATGTGTTTTCATAGCCCAATCGTAAAAAGAACGGTGATTTTTACGAGAATCCTTGTTCGTATAAACTAGGGGAGGAACTTTGATTTTAAGGAAAATGATGGAAAGAAAAGCTTTTCCTGTGAAGCGAAAGCATCAATATCATGCATCCTAATAAGGTGAATTGTTTTTATAGCCCAATTAAAACAAAAAATGGAGATTGTTATGAGAATTCATGTTCACCATATCTAAGGGATGAACTTTGATTCTAAGGAAAATAATGAAAGGAAAAGCTTTTTTTGTGAAGCTAAAGTATCAATATCATGCATCCTAATTTGGTGAATGTGTTTTTGTAGTCCAATTGCAAAAGGAATGGAGATTGTTACGAGGGTCTATGTTTGTAATATCTAAGGGATCAACTTTTATTCTAAGGAAAATAATTGAAAAGAAGGCTTTTCTTATACAACCAAAGCATCAATGTCATGCATCTTATAGAGAAGGATGTGTTTCTATAGCCCAATCACAAAAAGTTTAGAGATTATTACAAGAATCCACGTTCATTTCATCTAAGGGATGAACTTTGGTTTTAAGAAAAATGATGGAAAGAAAAGCTTTTCCTATGAAACAAAAGCACTAATATCATGCATCATATTGAGGAAAAGGTGTTTTTATAGCCTAATCACAAAAAGAATAGAGATTGTTCTGAGAATCCATGTTTATCATATCTAAGGGATGAACTTTGATTCTAAGGAAAATAATGGAAAGAAAAGCTTTTCTTGTGAAACCAAAGCATCAATATCATGCATCCTTTTGAGAATAATGTGTTTTTGTAGCCCAATGACAAAATGTTTGGAGATTATTATGAGAATCTATGTTCGTCTCATTTGAGAAATGAGCTTTGATTTTAAGTAAAATGATGGAAGGAAAGGCTTTTCTTGTGAAACCAAAGAATCAATACCATGCATCCTATTTAGGAGAATGTGTTTTTATAGCCCAATCACAAAAATAGAGATTATTATGAGAATCCATGTTTGTCTCATTTGAGGGATAAGCTTTGTTTCAAAGGAAAATGATGGAAGGAAAAGCTTTTCTTGTAAAGTGAAAGCATCATTATAATGCATCCCTGTTGAGAGGGATGTGCTTTTGTAGCTCAATCACAAAAATAATGGAGATTATTACTAGAGTCTGTGTTTGCCTCTTCTGAGGGATAAACTTTGATTCTAAGGAAAATGATAGAAGGACAAGCTTTTCTTGTGGAACTAAAGCATCAATATCATGCATCTTAATGATGAGAACGTGTTTTTATGGCCCAATCACACAAAAATGGAGATTATTACAACAATCCTTATTTGTCATGTCTAAAGGATGGGCTTTGATTCTAAGGAAAATGATGAAAGGAAAAGCTTTTCTTGT
Source organism: Adansonia grandidieri (assembly GCA_038382065.1). NCBI lineage: Eukaryota > Viridiplantae > Streptophyta > Magnoliopsida > Malvales > Malvaceae > Adansonia > Adansonia grandidieri. Next base: position 2,361 of record JBBYHK010042301.1, on the reverse strand, counting down.
GAAACCAAAGCATCAGTATCATGCATCATATTGAGAAGAATGTGTTTTTATAGCCCAATCACAAAAATTATGGAGATTATTATAAGAATCCATGTTCGTCTCATCTGAGGGATAAACTTTGTTTCTAAGGAGAAAGATGGAACAAAAAGTTTTTTTATGAAACTGAAGCATCAATATAATGCATTCTTGTTGAGATAAATGTGTTTTTATAGCTCAATCACAAAAAAAAATGGAGATTATTATGAGTATCCATGTTTATCACAAAAGAATGAAGATTATTACGAGAATCCATGTTTGTCACAGCCTAAGGATGAACTTTGATTTTAAGGAAAATAATGGAAAGAAAAGCTTTTCTTGTGAAATGAAAGCATCAAGATCAAGCACCTTATAGATGAGAATGTGTTTTCATAGCCTAATCACAAAAAAGAATAGAGATTATTATGAGAATCCATGTTCACCTCAATCGAAGGGCAACTTTGATCTAAGGAAAATGATGGAAGGAAAAGCTTTTTTTGTGAAACCAAAGCATCCATATTGTGCACCTAATGAGGTCAATGTGTTTTTGTCTCTGAATCCTAGTGTGTAACAAGTAAGGGATTAACCCTAATGAGGTGAATGTGTTTTTGTAGCCCAATCAGAAAAAAATAAAGATTGTTACGAGAATTCTTATTCGTAACATCTAAGGGATAAACTTTGATTTTAAGGAAAATGATGGAAAGGAAAGCTTTTGTTGTAAAACAAAAGCATCAATTCCATGCATCATATCGAGGAGAATGTGTCTCTATAGCCCAAACACAAAAAGAATGAAGATTGTTATGAGAATCCACATTCATCTCATCTGAGGAACAAACTTTGACTTCGAGGAATATGATGGATAGAAAATCTTTTACAAGGAATCCAAAGCATCAATACCATTCATCCTAAAAAAGAAAATGTGTTTTTATAGCCCAATCACAAAAAGTAAGTAGTTTATTATAAGAATCCATGTTCATCTTATCTGAGGGTTGAACTTTAATTCTAAGGAAAATAATGAAAAGAAAATCTTTTCTTTTGAAACCAAAGCATCAATATCATACATCTTAATAAGAAGGATGTGTATTTAAAGTCTAACCACAAAAAGAATGGAGATTGTTACAAGAATCCATGTTCGTCTCTTCTAAGGAATGAACTTTGACTCTAAGGAATATGATGGATAGAAAAGTTTTCGTAGGGAATCCAAAGCACCAATATCATGCTTCCTAATAAAGAAAATGTGTTTTCATCTCCCAATCACAAAAAAAAAATTAAGATTATTATGAGAATTCATGTTCGTCTCTTCTAAGGGATAAACTTTGATTCTAAGGAAAATGCTGGAAAGTAAAGCTTTTCTTGTGAAACGAAAGCATAAATATCGCACATCCTATTGAGAAGAATGTACTTTTAAAACCCAATCACAAAAAGTATGGAGGTTTTAATGAGATATTTTGTGGGATTAACTTGGATTCTAAGGAAAATGGTGGAAAAAAGCTTTTCTTAGGAAATCAAAGCATCAATATCGTGCACCCTATTAAGGAGAATGTGTATTTATAGCCCAATCACAAAAAGAATGGAGATTGAAATGAGAATCCATGTTCGTCTCATATGAGGAATGAACTTTGACTCTAAGGAATATGATAGATAGAAAAGCTTTTCCAAGGAATCCAAAGCATTAATAACATGCATCCTAATAAGGAAAATGTGTTTTTATAGTGCAATCACAAAAAAATTAAGATTATTATGAGAATTCATGTTTGTCTTTTCTAGAAATGGACTATGATTCTAAGGAAAATGATGGAAAATAAAACTTTTCTTGTAAAACCAAAGTATCGATATCATGCATCATATTGAGATGAATATGTTTTTATAGCCCAATCACAAAAAGAATGGAGACTACTAAGAGAATCCATGTTTATCACATCTAAATGGTGAACCTTGATTTTAAGGAAAATAATGGAAAGAAAAGCTTTTTGATGGAGATCAACTTGCAGAAAGCCCAATTTCCAACCATTCTTATGATCCTTTGAAAGGAATTGGAGAACCAATGATAAGGGCAAAAACTAAATGCATGGAGCTAGCTTTGCAAGCACTAATCATCAAAATGTAAGCAAAAGAGCCTATTCAAGATGAATCAGATGATTGCCAAGATTGATCAATTTTCTATATTGCATTGAGGCTGAAAAAGATGAATAAATCTTGGAGCCCAATTCGCATGTCCAATTTGCATGTATTCATGGGCTTATAGTTTGGATTACAGATTTCTAATTTTTTTGAATAAGAATTTGACTTTTCAATTTTAATTTATTTAGATAATTCCTAATCAGATTATGATAAGGAGTAGACTTT
>JBBYHK010042096.1:0-49064 GCA_038382065.1 Adansonia grandidieri | reverse complement strand
AAATTTAAAAATTTTGATAATTTCAATTTTATATTAATAAATAACGTAATTTCATTTTAAAATTTTAAAAATCACTGTACAAATAAAATCTTTGGTCCAAATGAGCCCTTAAAATCCAATGTTCATTCATCTATGGAAAGAGGGCTTTCCATTAGCATTGTCACATCAATCGTATTTGAGTTTCATGTATTTTTTGTCTTTAGTCACTTTTTTTCTTAAAGTTCTACTTAATATCCACATGTTATTCACTTTTTTTATTTTTTCAGTTTTATTCAATAATCCACATGTTCTCCGTAAGAATTTTCAAGGCAAAATAAAAATGGTTATTTCTCTTTTTGTTGGTTAGTGCATTATGACAAGAGGAAATAGGTGCAAATAACGAAAAAACTCGAAGAAAAAAAACATAATCAGTAAGGATGCATTTGCTAGAGTGAAAAAGCAAAATGATGATGGATGAAAATAGACAAGTAAAAAAAAAAATTAATTTTGGATGTGCTTGTAAGAAAAAAATATTATCATTTTACATGTTTATTAAAAAAAAAATCATTCCAAAAGGAAAGATAAAAAAATTGAGAGTGGTGTAAATAAAGTATATATATTTATAATTTTATCTAATATTTTTTTTAATTTTTTTATCTTAACTTCAATGTGTATAATTGTAAAATAATATATTTTTATCTATTTCTTCTCATTTTTCGATCATACCAAAAGATAAGTTGAAAGAAAATAATTTTTTTCTTTTTACTTTTTTTGTCTTTCCTATCAAGCATGCCACGAGAAGAAAAAATATATATATATTTTTAATTTTTTTTAACATTTTAACTTTTCATTATTCTATCCATCTAATCAAGTAAAGCCTTGAATTTGGGGAAAAAAACAAAAAGAGTACAAAAGAGAATAATACATGGGGAGGGAGAAATTGGAAAAAGGGAAGGAAGAAATTCATAAAAATGTTGTGTTGGGAGAAATTAATTGGGAGAGAGGGAGGGGAATTCAATGATGATCTTATTGTTTGTATGTCTAGTTTTTCTACCGTGTCATTTAGATGGTTTTTTTAGTTTTTTTTTTTTTAAATACAATATAAAAGTTTTAAGGGCATGTGCACTTCATTACTAATTTTGTTCTTTTTGGTCTTTGTATTGATCTTTTATCTCATGAACAACTTTTAATCTTGTGGAGAGCCAAAAAAATCGCCTAGATTTTGGGAGAACATTATGTTTCACATTTTGTAGTTGATTTTCACTTATTTGAAAAATGAAGTGAGCAAATTGTGCTGATACGTTTGCATTTATAAAATCCCACGCATTAATTTTTTTTTCTATCTTACCAAATTATGTACAATTCGGTAAACTCTAAAACTAAAATAAGTATATGATGTTAGGATAGACCTATATATTCTTACCTAATTTGAAAAATCTCCGAATTCAAATATACTTTAACTCAATTTTATAAAAAAAGTTAACAACCTAAATCTAATCCAATCCAAAACTAAAAATAATCTTAAACCTAAAATGACTCGAATCAAATTGAGCCAAACTCTAACTGATTCGAACTTTAATTAACATGAACAATTAACCTAAAATAACTTAAACTTAAATTAAGTGTATTTTATTTTAAAAAATTTAATAAAAATAATTACTATAACATAAATTATTATTTTGTTTTAATTTTATAAATTGTAATTATCATTATGCAAGTAATGGTTGTGGGAAATTTTGAAAAAGAAAAACCAAGTTTAATGTTATTATATTTCTTGTTGGGTTATTAAAAATTAAATTTGGGTAAAGTCTATTTTCCATCCCTGTCTTTTCTCATGTGTGATACTTAACCTCTGATTTTTTTGACACTCATGCTGTTTTGTCGTTAGATACAAAGAGGCAATGTTATTATAAACTACTAATGTAGCTTCAAAAGTACAAAAGATTAAGTGTCACTTGGGTGAGAATACAGAGGGTGGAAAATGAACTTTAGCTTGATTATTTACTTTAAAAATGTAATGATATGATCCTATGACAAATGAAATGAAACACCAAAGAATAAAATGGAATTTTTGTTACTCTACAAAGACATAAGTGTGAAAATGGATTTTCCATAAACTTTTAATCAATTGGTTGTAAAATCAATTTTGATATCTTTATTTTAAATCAAATAGTTAGATTGGATAAATATTAAGGTTTTTTTTTTTATATTTTTTATAAGCAAATTCGTTATATTATTACCTTCATAACTTTTTTACATTAATTATACAAGATATTGAGATAGTTGTTCAAAGACTAAAATAGTCTTTTAAATGTATATAATCCCTTGAATAAATAATAAAATGTCATATCAATTATGATAATTCTATAATAAAATTTAAAATAAATTATATATTTTAATTATCATATATATAATTATGATAATATTATACCATTTTTTATTGTTATAGATATTATTTAGAATAAAAGTATTATTTTTATTTTAAAAATATAATCTATTTTCATATAATTTAGAATAAAGTAAATAAAATAGACTCTTAAAAATGATACGTGTACTTTATCATAATGATTTATATGTTGTGTTATAATAATATTTTATCAAGTAATTTGAATATGTTATAATAATATCTTATCATGTAATTTGAATATGTTATAATAATATCTTATCATGTAACTTAAATCAAATTACATAATCTATTGTAGCTATACATATTATTTTTAGGATAAATATGTTATTTTGTTTCAAATGTATTTCTCTCAAGTTGATGCATAATAATTAATTTACTAAAGTATAAATTAATCAAATATGGATAAACATTGATAATTACCGAGTTATATACTCATATCCAATTATATATTAAGAACAAGAATATTACTTGAGAGTACAAGAAATTAATTAATTGATTAATTAATGATATTAATAAGCTCTTATGCTCTTTCAAGTGTAAAAAGGTACGATATTGTATGAAATTATTATTTTTAATATATTTAATATGTCATTTAGAAGTTACACCAAGCTATAAATTTTGAAAAATCCCATGAATTTACAGCAAATATATTTTAATTTACTCAAATATAAAAAGCCCTTAACTAAAATAAAATAATTATCTAAGCCATTGTCATTTTATTATAATAAAATGAACCATGAAACCTTTATTTGTATTCACTCGAGCCCTCAAACGTTTATTTTTATCAATTTGAGCCTTGAACTATTGTAGTCAGCTCCCTAACAATATAGGTTGCACTCTCTTGCGCAAACAAGTCATCTCTATTTTAATGTGAAACAAAACGATAATAGTATTGTGCACATTCAATTTTTGTATCGATCTATACTAATCATATCGGCTTGCATTGATCTATGTCTGTCAATACTTGTACGTGCCGGTCAATACCGATATGAAATGCATTGGTTTTTATATTTTCAAAAAAAATTTCTTTTATTTGATTTTTTTAAACTCTGAATTTTTTCTATTTTGATCATTTTTATTTTTTTCATAATTATATTTAAAAATAAAATATGTTCATTAAATTAGGCTATCAAACCTTATTAAAATTTTAAAATTTGGATATTGAATATTTATTAATTTTAAAATTTTTATAAACATACGTATATATGTATATAATTGAAGTATATTTACATGTGTATATATTATATATTTTATTTAGAAATTTGAAAATTAGTTGTATACATATATATATATAGATAGATATAGATATAGATAGGAAATATCTACTTATATTACGATTTAATATTTTTTAGGTTTTACATTTTGCCATTGATTAATATTTATTTAACGATTAATTACAAAGTGAATTTATCATTTATTATTCACTTATTTTCATATTTTTTTAATTATTGAATAAATGTTTATCAATAGTTAGAAAATAGTATAAAACTAAAAAGTTTTACACTGATGCGAATGGATTTCTCCTTATATATATATAAATTATTAAAAAATATCGATAAACTTGAAACGGATGCCAAAACATATTAACATCAATATATACTTGTACTTGTGCTAGAATATACAACGGTGCACCTATTAGTGTAGTACTCAACATCTATTTTCGCAAAATTAAGCCATCAATTAGAAGAAATTGATGATAGCCTTTTAACCAATTTTGTCCAATCAAAAGTTTAATTAAGCGAAAATGAATGAAAACTTAATTAATTGCAACAAAAAGATAGGAAGTTAAATGGTTATTTAATTTTAATGTAAGTCATATATATATATATATATATATATACGTAAGCCATTTAAATTACAGCATGTCATATATACAATCATATTGTATGCATAAATGCAAAGATACTATTGGACAACAAGCTTACGTGAACACCCGGTCCTACTACACACAGTAAAATTCTTATATTTGTGTTATCTCGTATATAATTCAAATTCATATATCATATTCAATAAAACGGACACCTGTAATGCATTCTTGTTTTGTTTTCTATTTCATTTCTTCTTCCCCCCAACAACAACGGCCCTACTTACCTGCCCTTTACCATTTAATTATTATTGGTGATACAAAACAAGACCTCCTCATCTTATTATGTAAATATATAAGAATCCATATATAAAATTAATTTAGTTTTTTTATACTTTCAATATTTTTATATCATTTACATTTATTTAATTTATTCTTATATTTTATATTTTATTTACATAAATAGTATAAGTCAAATTTTAAATAAATTAAAATATTTAATTATTTATTTGATGTAAAAATATTTTAATAATTTAATATATATAACATTATTGATCAAAATGACATAAATATTAAATCGATCCAGAATTTTATATATATAATAAAAGTAATTTTATTCTTAAATCATATAATCAATTTATTAAAATATCAACAGCGACAAAAAGTATAAATTGATCCTCTGTTTATTTATCTATGCATGATTGGTCATATCCAGATTTTACAATACCCCGCTTGGCGAAGAGACCGCCCACAGCTTAAAGTTCAAAATACTCCCAAAAGCTACCATTGATTTCATAGCTGCATCCTTCCTTGGAAACCAAAAAGTCCTCTTCCCACCTAATATATAAGCCTTCCAAGGTAACAGGTTATAGGAATCTTTTTTTTTTAGGGTGATCTGAAACATGAATAGTCGTATGAGCTACGACAGGGTTGGAAGGAGATGCCACGGGGGAAGCAAAGGTTTCAGGCTCAATATCCACAGAAGATTTTCGGTTCAAGGGCTACGGTCAAGGTTTATTTATCTGTTCAGGCAATTGAGTAGATGGAGATCATCATACGGCCGAGGTTTGCGATTCATAATTAGGAAAATGGGTTTGAATAGCAATATTAACAATATGATGAAGAGCGGTAGCGCTAGAGGTAGCCGCAGGAGTAGTAGTCTAGTGATGCCCCGGGAAGTACGTTTACCCAACACCAGGTTGAGACCATCGTTGGGGCGCTCCAATTCCTTTTATGCAGAGGCCATTTCAGACTGCTTGGACTTCATCAAACGCTCTTCTCTTTCCGACGTCGATCAGAAGCAACTTGTGTCTCATGGTGACTGCCACAAATTAGCAGAAGATGAATTCGAAGCTTAGCTCCTAGTCGCTTGGCATTCAGTAATCTACAATCCTTTGTCACTATCTCCGTACTGTTAACTCTTTTGTTAAGGGAAAAAAAAAAGAGATTAAGTTGCTTAGATTAATTAGCCTGTCATTTGATTTTAATTGGTTCTCTGATTATAATTAATGTTAGTACAGCCACATTATTTAACTTGTTCGCTTTTTTTAGACACCGCCCATCTCTCTCTCTCCCTCTCTCTGAGTTTTGAGGTTGTCTGTGAATTTCTTTCTTTGTCAAAAGGTATTTAATCAAACTGAGAGGCAAAGCTTAGTTTTTCTCTTATTCTACTACTATTAATTAATAGTTCATCCCTCCTTCTGGTGTAAAAATGTGAAGAAGATTCATAGTTAAAAAATGAAAATTACAATAGATAGTATGAATTCAAATAATATAATTATTATTTATAGTATATTTTAAACGGATACGATATGAATTTTTTTATATTCATTATTCGAATTTATGTTACTTTTACATATATCTTATTTAAATATCTCAATTCGTTATCCAAAGATTATTTTTATAAATAATAGATTCAATTATTCAAATTTGTTATTCATTTATTGTGAAATATAAAAATTTTATGGTCATGTAAAGCATCAAATTTTGGTTTTCAAGGTTAGTCACATATTGAATTTGGATATTTAACAGATTAACATATTCAATAGATAATATTATTTAATTTAAATTCAGATAATTATATACGATTTAATATGGATTATAAATAAATTGAAATTTTAAGATAATTACCTAGACTGAAATTCAAATATTAACAAAAAAAAAAAAAATGTATATATCAAATCTGCAATCATTTCTGATGAAAAGTTCAAAGCAGGTATGAAATTGGATTTGAAGATTCTAATAAGTATATTGGATTACCACCTAACTCCATTGCCATTGTTTGACTAAACATATATAAAAGCCAAGTGCACCGTTATATTTTTGACTTTATTAAAAAAGTTTCCGGTTTTAGTCTTAAATACTTAATGCCAGGCTTACACGTAATTTAATTAATATTATTTTATTTTATATTAGTGTTTAACAATGAGACAAATGACCACGTGAATGATGCTGATAGTTGGACTAATTTCCAACCGGTCGAGGTTTTAGCTAATCCATTTGGAAAATTTATACATAATTTTACAATTACATCAGCCTTCAAATGCGTTCAAACAGTGATTGGCTCTACCTAATTATTTATGAAGCGGGGACATGACAGAATCTTTTTTGTATTGATTTTGTATCAATGTTTGATATAAAGATACCATTAACATAGTTAAATACGTACAAAAACACATCGGAATATAGAAAAAAAATTAAAAAAAAAAAGAAAAAGAAAAGGAAAGAGATATTATTCTGTTTGTGTTGGAACGATCGATGAATGAAAAAGGAGAAAAAAAATATCGAAATTAGGATTTCTTTATAAAATTTGGGCTTGGCCAGGAGCTAATAATTACTCCATATTACATTTGATTACTTAGTTTAGCCCAAAGGTGAAAGATTGTTTTTGGGCTTTAAAAAAATTAATATTTGTGTGATGTTGAGTCTTAAAATAATTTAAAAATATTCAATTAAGAATTATTTAAAATGAATGTTATCAATAAAATTTAATTCAATTACTTAAAATAGAGAAGAATTTTGATAAGAAAAATTTAAATAATATCCATTTATATATGACTTTTGAATTAATTAAAAGATTTATATTTAATACATTAATAATGAATAAATTTATACACTATCAATAAATTAAATGATGATATCTTATTAAAAATAAAATTATTTTTATTTATTTTTAAATTTTTTTAATGAAAAAGCAGAAGCTCAGTTATCGATAATACATAGAGTTATATATTGTTATTGCATAAAATAAAAACCCTTAATTAAAATATATATAATATATTTTACTTGTCATATTTTTATCTATCCGTTTTTGTACTTCATAGCTGTCCATTGGAAAAAGGGAGTTAAAGATTTAAGACGGTTGTTTCTTTTGTTCTCTGAATTATATGAAGTGTTCAAAGTTCAAACCAGAGTGTACTAACTTTGCTGCTGAAAGCTTTAAAGGGTAGTACATAAAGCATGAAATACTTGGAGGCTAAAAGGGTACTCGAAGGATCTAAGGTTAGGGTCGCTATGCTGAGCCGCAAATGGTAAAGTCTAACAATGGCATCAACATAACTGTCGAATCCAAGGGGTGTTTGATAAGTTGATATGGAGTGCCCTATACTGTTGAAATGCAAGAGATGTTTGTATTTAGAGAATATATATATACATATGTATATATATATATATATATATATATATCCATGGCCATAGCTGATTTGGTGGAATTAAAACAAACACCTACTGTGAAGCAATATCATGATTACAGGAAAAACTCAATTTCTTGCAAGCGTCATATGATTATGCCCTTAATATCCTTATCAGTAACTTGAAATTTATTATTGCAAAATCGCTTATGACTGATTAGACCAAAAGTATTAAACCAAGCTCTTCACCATGCCCAACAAATTGAATTCATACTATTCCCAAACTGGATTACCTATTCTATAAGTAAATGTTGATGCAAGAATTATTAGAGGGGTTGATAGTAAGTGTAACTTAAAGATCTGTAATACAAGAAAAGTTGAAAGAATATCATAATTGATACTTTAGGACGCACCTTGAAATTTAAGTCAGAAAGAGTTTTAGAGAAAGAAGTTGCAAGACAATAAAATAGCAAAGTATACAATAAGAATCGAGCTTAGGGTTTTGAGAAATACTTCATTCTATATAGATTTCCTATGTGACCTACGGTTGATTTATCTTTGGCCGAGCTAAACTTATATTAGGCATGGGCCTTCACATATAGGTATAACAGTACATGTCAAGTTTTCGACAAGATTTTTTAAAATTAGGTTGGCTTAGCCCAAATTCCTTTCTAATAATAAAAATAATATTTTTATTTAAATTTAATTATAAAATATATAAATATTAATATAAAATAACTTTTTAATAATATAATAATTAATAAAATAAATTTTAGAGCTGACTTAAACTAAAGTAAATTTTTTTTAAAAATTTTGAGATATATCTTGACTTGACTCATAGACAAATCCATCCTCATCTATAAAAAGACCTTATCAATCTTTAAACTTATATAAACAGCCAACTAAACCCAGCAACATTACACTCAAAATCAACAACCTTGCCACCTCTACTACCTACACCATAAATGCCATCAAACCACGATCTCTTAAATTTGCAAAGCACAAAACGAATGTACCAATGTCCAATGCAAACACGCCTCCACCTAACCTATAGTCCTAAGACCTAATACTTGAAAACTTTCACCTGCTGAAATGAAGGAGAAAAGGCAGAAGGGGTTATACTACTCTTGGGTATAACTCTGAATGTAATCTCAAATGTATCAGCTATTTACTAAAGGAGATTAATATAAATTAGAACTTGAGGTGTGTAGCTGTTTGTTGAATGAACTACAACAGTCAATGTAAAGAAAATCAAATCAGAAGTTAAACTAGTATGATTTATGATTTTCATTCTAATCAATTAAATTAGTTGAATCGACTAGTTCATTTAAATAAGATTTTAAATATTTTTAAATTAATTTCAATGTTAAAAGATATTACATAAATAAAAATTATTAATAAAAATGTGACTTTAGTTTAATGATATGCTTTTTAGTTATATGAGGTTATGGGTTCAAATTCGATGTTGTCAATATCGTATCATTATCGATCTTAAGATAAAATGAAATGGTATCATTATGAAAATATTTGATTTTTGTATTAGGCCATACTAGTTGTACTGGTCTATATCGGTTGGTACAAGATCTTAATTTTTTTTATTTTAAAATATTTTCAATTATTTGATTTTTAAAACCAATTTCTAAATTTTTGGTCTTTAGTTTTTTATTTTTTATAATTACATTTAAAAGTAAAATGCGTACATTAAATTGAACTATTAAACCTAATTAATAATAATTTACTATATTTTAAAAATATTTTTATATTAATTTTATATATTTCATGCTAAAAATTTTGAATATTAAAATTTTACAATTTTACAATTTATATTAGCATATAAATATATATATATGTATGTAATGGAAGTATATTTGCATTTGTATACAATATATATTTTATTAAGGAAATTGAAAAAAATGCTATGTATATATATATATATATATATATATGAAAACTTATTTGAAAAATATCAGTAAATCGAAAATGGTACATCGAAACACACCGATATCGATACATACCACCAAAAACAAAAATGGCGTGCCTATCGATACGGTATTGACTACTTTGTTAATTTCTTCATTTACAAAAATGGTTTCGTTCAAATAAATTTTAGTTGTTTATATAGCATCGAACCAGACACACCATTGATTCCTCATTGATTAGTTCAACTAATTACTTTGGTCAAAATTTTCATCCTTATGGATAATGAATTATAATGATATTTGAATTTTTTTTTTTAAATAAGGTTATAAGAGTCATTTTATTATTAAAAATATTTACGCTTTTCCCTTTTCCACCATTTCATCCAATTTGAGGTAACTAAAAAGTTGAGTCTCTGAAGAAAAAGGAGCAGACTTATTTTATTTAAAAACTTATTCAAAGGACTATTCTTCTGGGGGATCGGATGAGAGGGTGATGTAGAATATTCTTAATAGGGTAAGATGCATAGTAGATAGTGAGATGAGGCAATGGATGGATAGTACTTAGCTACTCAGATTATGAAAGCTCTGAATCAAATGAATCCTAATAAGGCTCCAAGCTCAGATGGTATGAAAGCTTCTTTTAATTAGCCATACTGGTATGTAGTGGGTAAGGATATCACGCAAGCGATCTTAGGCTTTTTAAATGATGGTTTCCTCTATCTCAGATAAACAATATAAACCTAGTTCTAATACCTCAGCCAAAAGCCCCAGAGTCTATGAAGGATTATCGATTGATAAGTCCTTGTAATATAATATACAAGACAATAGCGAAAGTTTTGGGTAATGGGTTGAAACAAGTATTACCCTTAGTGATAAGTGAAAATCAAAGTGCATATGTCTTGACAAGAATGACCTTTGACAATTCTATGGTAGGTTATGAGATGCTTCATGTAATGAGAAACAAAAAAAGTGGGATAATAGGTCATAGTACTTTTAAACTAGATATGAGCCCTATGACAAGGTCGAGTGAAGCTACTTGGGAGGAACTATGAAGAGAATGTTAGTATATGCCCTAAAGCCAATCATATTGGATGAGGCATATAATAATTAATAATACAAACCAATCACTTATGCTAGTAATTTAAGGTTTTTTTCCATGTTAGTGGTGTGATTGACAATCATGCAAACACTAATTGGATGAAGCCTAAGAACAATAATGGCCTTGCAAAATTAGTAATGAGTTATAATGATAAGATCCTTAAGCATCAAAGCCATGTTTTTCAAAATGTTCCTAGTGATCATATTGTCAAGATAGGGCATTGACAATGCACAAAGGCTAGCATATGCTAAGCCTCCATGCATTTGATGCATGCAACTTTTTGATCTCATAGAAGTTAAAGTATAAAGACACTTAGAGATAGAATATGGGTACTCGTTTTATGGAAACAAGTTCACTGATCATGCTTCGCATGAGAACTCTATTTGGTATAAGTCACTTAAGTATCTATGGAATATGTTCTCGTGTGCTAGTCGTGTATATTAGTCCTCAGATTTATGGTATTAGGTTATCTTATATGAGAAGTGTCATAATTTGATTTATCTAAAATGGTTCTACAATGGGTGGATACTTAAGGTAATGTATGTTGGGTATGACATGAATCATGTGATGGATGAATGAGTGATCCAAAGAGGATTCACCACTTTAAGTGACATTAGAGACATATCTCATATGTTCTTAGCTTTGGTTAACTTGATAAAGTCGTTGGCCAACACATGACGGATTTATGAGAAATTTTTTTCTCTAAATTCATGAGGTTAACAGAAAGCTGCAGGAACTAATAAGGATTGATACACGAGTAGAAACTAGACCATGCTTATGGTCTTTCTGGGATATCTTGTGAAAGGAACAAAGTATACTAAAAAGTTGGTTATTGAAAGGTTTCTTAAAAGGTCATATAACTCTTTTTGCATATCGAGTGGCCATGATTCCTTGCCAAAGGCTACTCTTGGTCTATAGTTATAAATACCCTTATTTGGGTAATTATATTTATTGACATTATGATGGAAGCCTAATGGGTCACACATAATAAGATGATCTATTGGATTAAAGCTTAGATTTAATTAAGCATGACTTAATTAAATAAAAATATAATGAGGAGGACTTTATTGAATAAATTCAATTAAGAATAATTTAAAACATAAATTAGATTTATGAAATCTAGTTAGAGATATCTTAATATGGCAATAAAGATAAGATTATCTTATTAAAATGTTTAATGTCTATTTGTAGACATGGTTAATATTACTAAATAAAGCCAAATAATTGTATTTGAAAAGTTAAATAATTATTTGATAATTATTTAATACAATTTACATGAAGTAAAATTGTTTTACTTGGGTTAGAAAATTTAATTTATGAATTAAATCATCTAACATGTAAATTTAGGGCTTGGGCCAAAAACCTTAATTATCAAGTCAAGAGAGTTTAGTTGTGAACTACTCTAAGTTAGGCTTGCTAATGGGCTTGGTGCATGGAATAACCAACCTTGGTGTGCTATTAGGTTACAAGCTAGTTAAAATAATTTTAATTGCGCTCTAAGAAATACTTTAAAGTGGGGCCACCTTTTGGATATATTAGTAATAAGCTTAGTTAACCTAATAGTCAAGCCTAACATAGCCCAGGGTGTATTTGAATACATTATAAGGCTTTTTGGCTTATAAGAGCTTTAAGAAAAACCTTAGGCACAAACCCTAGACTTCCTTAAGGGGTTTGGTGCAACACATATGTTTCCTAGGCTTTTTTTGTGTTTTCATGGATTTTTTTGAGTGTTCTTAAATTGCTATTGACACAATAAATTAGAAAAAATAGTTTTCTAGCATTGAGAGATTAATTTTTCACAAAAGCCAAAATCCTTACTTTTCTATGCTTGATTGTATGGATTTGCATTCTAGGTGATCAGAAAGTGTTTTTATCACAACGAAAGATGGAAAATCAGTTTTCTATCCTATTACTATCCTAAAGGAATTAACCAGAATAAAAAATTAGGATTTTTCAATTCATTTACCTGTATCTGCAAAAAACAACAATTTCCTTATAAAGTTATTTTCTCTTTTCTTTAATGCAATAGGCATGGGAATTTTTCCCAAATCACTTTAGATTTAAACTTGTTGGCTAATGTCTTTTGGTTAAGGCTTGAGAAGTCTTTTGGGTAGCACTGGAGAACCACCAAACCTCATGAAGAGTCCAATAGGCATCTATGTGGATCACTATTAGAAGAAGGACACTTGTGTTACTTTTGGCCTCCAAAAGAGATCATAATAATCAACCTATGGTGCATTCGCATAAGGATCAACATGCCTAGAGTTACGAGTCTCTAGGAAGGTATGATTTTTATCAAATTTTTGTTTTAAAATTGCTATTCGATCACATGTACATCTTTTTCCTAAGGTCCTAAGGAAATTCGAGTGTTTCTTCATTCAATTCCACTATGAATATTTAAATCTGATTAAATGCTTATACCTATATTGATATGCATCAACTTAGGGTTTCCCTTCAGAGAATGGGTTCTTTGACAAATAGGTCTGTTTAATCATGATGTGTGTACGTATAGTCCAACATTCAATGATCATAAATGAAAGACAATGTGGCTTAATTTTTCATACTTGAAGATTACAGCAAGGAAACCCACTTTTTGCTTATTTATTCTTATTACGTGTGGAAGGCCTCTTTAGTTTGTTGGATGGCATAAATGATAGTGAAAGTATGAGTGGGATTGTAATGGCTAGACCAGCTCTTAAAGTGACTCATTGATTTTTTGCGAATGATAGCATTATGCTCTTTCATGCTATCTTAAAAGGTAATCAACAATTGATTCAGATTTTGAATGTGTAAGAGCGAGCATTAGGCTAAATGGTAAATATGGATAAATCAACAATCTATTTTAGTGTAAATATAAAGACAAGAAAAAAGGTTGAAATTATGAGTTGTTTGGGGATACATAGTTTACTCAACATAGAGAAATGTTTAGGGCCCAAGCTTTTTTTTGAAAGATCTAGGAAAATTGCTACCTTCTCAGTTATAGATCGCCTGCGAGCTAGACTAGAAGATTGGTGAAATAAGTTACTTTTGCAAATAGGAAGAATCATTTTAATTTAAGCCGTTACATAAGCTATACAGCAAGATGTAATGTACTATTTAAAACTCCCTAAAAGTTTCATTTATGACCTTATTATGCTAATCTTAAGGTTCTAGTGGTGTGACACTAGCACCAAAAAGAAGATTCATTAGGTGAAATGGGACGCTATGTATATGTCCAAGATCGATTGGGGTGGGTTTTAGAGATTTTGAAGCATTTAATATAGCTCTCCTGGCCAAAAAATGTTGGCAGTTAATTCAAAATGAAGACTTATTATGTTATAAAGTCTTGAAAGCATGTTGTTTCCTAAACCAAAGTCTTGAAAGCATGTTAGAGTGTGGGGAATGGTCAACAGATTGATGTTTGGAAGCATAAATGGATCGATAAGGTTCCAAATTACACGGTTAGTAGGGTTCATGACACTTACTACACTTCTGTAAAGTTGTAAGATTAATCGAGTCAAAACAAAAGAGCTGGAAAAAAGAGATAGTAAGAGAGATATTCATAGCTGAAGATGCAAAAATTGTTTTGCATATACCATTACGTCGGGAAAAAACTAAAGATAAGTTGTTCAGGACTGACTCGGTTAAGAGGCAATTTACAATGCGATTAGCAGATTATGTACTAAGATGGATTTTAGGTAAAGAAATGAGTTGTTAGGACCAAAGGCTTAAGAAATGGAAGCTTATTTGACTTTTGAAGGTGCACCCAAAAATCAAGGGTTTTATGTGGAGAATGATCAAATGTATTCTTCCAACAACTATTACTTTACATAGTAGAATTTGCAGGTTGATATGTTATGCTTTGTGTTTAGTGTAGGATTGAAAGGTTGGTGGCATGTTCTTTTTGGACGCCATTTTAGTAAGCAAGTTTGTATAGAAGTATGCTCTAACATGTTACATCTTATGAAAGCACATTGTTCGGGCCCTAATTTCTAGTTTGAGTTTTTGGGACAGATAAACAATATAGGTTCATAGAAAATTGTTTGAATATATTATCGCTATTATAGAAAAATCATAATAGATGCCTCCATGAGGGCTAGTGCTATACACCCTTAAAGATAGTGCAGATAAGAAGTGTAGATACTTTATTTTGTCTGGGTCAACATTTAAAGTATCAAAAGTCATTATATGAGGTATAATTAAGGTCATTCGTATAACTGGTGTCCAATCCCCATCATTTCTAGTTAAGGTAAGGTCACAAATTATTTAATTTAAGACAAAGTATTATAAAAAATATACATTTCATAAAATAAAGCCCACATGTATATTTAATTAATTTTATTTGGGCTTGTTTTATTTAATTATATTAGGTCATAAATTATTTAATTTAAGACCAAACATTATGAAAAAATAGAGCCCACATGCATATATAATTATTTTATTTAGGCCTATTTATTTAATTATATTAGGTCATAAATTACTTAATTTAAGACCAAGCATTATAAAAAATATACATTAGATAAAATAGAGCCCACATGCATACTTAATTATTTTATTTGGGCCTATTTTAATTAATTATATTAGGTAATAAATTACTTAATTTGAGGCTAAGCCTTATAAAAAATTATACATTAAGTAAAATAGAGCCCACGTACATGTTTAATTATTTTATTTGGGTCTATTTTATTTAATTGTATGAGGTCATTTTTTAAAAATCTTTTAAATTCTTGTTAGGTCTTATTAAAATTATTTTGATCTAATATGTCTAGTATTTGAATTAATGTTAGACCTAATAGGTTAGGTCAATGATTTTTTTAAGGACCCAATTAGCTTGATAATGGGGTATTTCATGGTAAAAAGTGATTTTCAAGGGGTATTTTGGAACTGTGGTAGTTAGTTGGCACTTAAGTATTAGTACTTTGACCAACTAAAAATTGAAAACACATCCTACACATCCTAATACACTATGACTCATCATTTTTTGTGAGATAATATACCAAATTAACCCCTCACCCTAGGTTTGTTTAGCTAAAGCACAATTACCCTTTATAAGCAACATTTTGTTGCTTTGCATGGATAACATTAGCCAGCAGCCCAAAGAAAATTCCAAAAAAAAAATTTCAGCCACTTCTAGAAAAAAAAAATTACCTCATAAAAAAATTTCATCAGCCACTTCCAAGAAAAAAATTATCTTTCTCCTTCTTGTCACTCTCATCAGGCCAATGAACAAGCTTTCCCCTCACATCCACCACGTCACAAACAACCATCAAAGCTTTAGATTTAAGGTTGCAAAAATTCAATGAAAAGAACAAGAGCAAAGGTAGCATTTAGCTAAGCAAGGAAAGGCTTTTTAATTGTTTGTGGGGTCCACATCAAGAACACTAAGTTGGCTTAGGAGGTATATTTTTTTCTTCATTATGTTAGTGAATTTCTTTGAGTTATGATATGTTAGCATATTTTATTGCATGAGATAATATTTTCGATGCGAGATTTATTCAACCTTGATAATTGATGTCTTATTTACTTAGTTAGTCCATAATATGATTGATATAATGTTGGTTTGATGTATGCTAAAATCTGATTTTGTGAAATAACCTTGAGTTAAGTCTATACTAACCTTAATCGATGGGGATTAGCATTGATTTAATATTTTTAATATATTGGTTCTCCAATCTTGGGAATATATCAAGTATAAATGTTTGGGATCATGGCCTAATTAGGCCAAATAAATTCTATTTTTAATCAAAAATTAAAAATGTTTTCAAGTGTTTAATTGAAGCTTTGTTTTGAGCCTAGCATGATTATTGGCATGGATAGCAGATGATTCAATGGCCCACTGTAGGGAGGTAGTTTGGCTCATTAATTCATTGCCATGAACCTTAATGACTGGACATTTGCATGTCCGACACATTAGCACATGAGCATAAAAGCCTTAACCTGAAGAAACCTCTGTTTTGGTACTGGCAGCACAGTGACCCAAATTGAAAAGTTATTTTTAGGCTCTAAATTATTTATTTTGAATTTTCCAGCATTTTTCCTAGAAAAGGCTTTGATTTATCTTTAAAATGATACCTCGTTTACCTCGGATCATTCTAGATATGGGAGTTATAATATTTTGAATCTTCGCTGTCCAAAACCCTTAGAATTAGCTATACACATTTTGTTTGGGTGATTTTGACCCATCAAATGATTTTGTTAGATTTTTTAAATATTTTTCTAGAAAAGTTACAAAATTCCCTTTCCGAAAAGCTATTATTTGTGATTTAATGATTCTAAACAAGTCTAGGATGATATTTCAAAATTTATTGCTCCCTTTTCCAAATATTGGCTATCAGTATTGACTTAGACTCAGCTTTAAAAATTCCACTAGGAAAGTGATTTTCTAGGATTTTTGGAACATTTTTCCATTAATCCTTATTGATTTACCCTTGCAACTGTATATTGTTTGCCACTAGAAACCATCGGACTAAGCCGTAATAAATTCAGGAAGATGGATAGCGTGATGTCATCTCTTATTTTGGATAAACTTGGGAAAATTGCTTGAATTTTCCTGAACCAATATTTCTAGTCATTTGAATGAATCAAAATGTATTTAATGATTTTCCCATGGAGTCTTGGCTCACAACATAGGTGCCTTTAAGCTTGGATCAAAAATCAAAATTGTTTTCAAAATTAATTTGCATTCCCTATTTAAAATATTTTCCATTTTAAAATTCATTTTCTTCAAATATCTAAAAAATTTTGATTTTCAAAAATCACTCAACTTATTTCTTTCTGAGGAGATATTCCAGTCCCACTTTTTTGAATGTATACTCTAACCCCGCTTTTTAGAAGGAATTTTCTAATCCCCCTCTTTCGAAGGGATTTTCCAACCCTATTTTCTCTGAGGGGATTCTTCAACCCTACTTTTCCAAAATATATCATAAATCAAAGTTTTCTCTCCCCTGGGTTTCCTCAGACCTTTTATCAATTTTTTATGCCTAAGACGACCTTCAAGTCCAAACACGTCTAAAAATTATCAATTTGGTTATTCCTTAGTAACTGAGGTCAATTATTAGATACATCTTGACCGTCCCTTCTTTTTGTTTCCATTTATTCATTTTTAATGCAATTTGTATTATATTCTTTTATGCCTTACTAACCAATTTCTCTTGTTGATGTTGATTTGCATCCATGTTTTTAAAAACTTGAACTGCACTAAACACGAGGCAATATTCCATGTTAGTATTTTTTCAGTGCTTGACATATAATATCCTCTTCTAAATAAATCTGGATCTTATTTGATTGAATCCTCTATGTTTGTTTTCCCTTCTAAGTTGCATAAAGAGATATTAATAAAACTTTTATCACAAAAACCCAAATATAATATTTACAAAAAATATTCACATTCATAACAAAAGGATAACACATGAATATTGAATCACATGAAAAATCGAGGAAAACTAAGACTACAATAATATATGGCTAGATGGTACAATTTTGGGCATCGTGGGGGTGCTAATCTTTCCCCATGCGTAACTGACTCCTAAACCCTTAAAGATGAACTCTATTATACATAGTCCTTAGAATTAGTGTTTCGAGTTTCATAACTCAAAATCACTAGTTTTAATAGATATCCAATCATACCTTGCCCAAAATGGTAAGTGGTGACTCCAAGTCATAGCCATTTTGTAATGGCCGCTCAAGACCATTTGGATGAGTGATTCATCCGATGGTCTTTCGCTTGACTTTCTCCTTATCATGCCTAATTCAAATCTTAATCGAGGGATGATCTAAAGGCAAACCTCTTTTCTCTTTGGTTATTTTTTTAAGTCGTAATGTCATTACATGTGTGTGTAGGGGAACATCATGATAAGCAAGGTAGTAAATGAAAGTACATAAACTAGGACATTTTAGGTCAACAGAACTCATTAATTGAGCGCATAGGAAATGCTAACTATTAAAGTTAATGTGGATGCTTCTTTCTTTGGTACGGATAGGTTAGTAGCTATCAACGTTTTTATTAGAGATTCAAGAATAAGGGTGCTTGCCAGTTTCAAAGTTGGTTGGTGTTTTTAACCTTTTTCATGCAAAAATTTTAATAGTAAAAGAAAAGTTTTTGTCATCTTGTTGAATTAGGCTTTTCTAATCTAGTTTTAGAGACATAATCCAAATTAGCTATAAAAGAAATTAATTGAGGGAGGGAGACTTTACGAGAATGGGTTGGTATAATCTTTGATATTAAGGAGAAAGCTGTAGCATGTCAAGAGGTTTACTTTTGAATTCTCTGGTAGAACTTGTAATAAGTTAGCATTTGAGCCAATAAAGTTGAATCATTAACCAGGGTCTCATTTGTTATGGATGGGTTCTTTACTTGATACTATTTGTAATCTTGATTTGGTGGCTTAATATTAAGTTATGAGTTTTTTGTATATAAAAAGAAAAAAACTTATCTTAAGGAAAGGTTTTAATATTTCCCTAACTTTCTTTACTTTTTTTCCCTCTCTTCAATTCGATTTACTTTTCTTTCCTTAAAAACAAATATAGGCATCGTATTTAACTTAAAAATAAATATATATATCTAACCTAAATTTTTTAGATTCAAGAATAATTTGATAATTTTTTAAATTTAAGTATCTGTTTTACTTAAATGAGTATTATTGTATACTTGAAATCGTTATCTCAATCCATTTACATATTTGCAAATGTATTGGTATAATGCAATGTTCAAATTCTTATAATACAATACACGTCATTGACTTATTTTATACATTTTTAGAAAATTGCATGATAAAACTTAGGAGATTATATATTTAAAATAAAAACAATACATTTACCTTAAAAATAACAGGTATAATGATAAGAGATTATATAATTTGATTTAAATTATATGATAAAACATGATTATAACATAACGAACAAATTATTGTAATAATATTCATGTATCATTTTTGATAACCTATTTTATGTATTTTTTTTTAAATTATATAAGAATAGATTATACTTTTAAAATAAAATTCATACCTTTCATAACTCATAATCATGAACTACTAATTCAATCAAGCCCATGGAATACAATGAATTACAACTGTGAGATATTTATGCACCAAAATCATGTTCCTAAAACTATTCCTAGTCATTATATTGTCAAGACGAGGCATTAGAAATGTTTAAAGACTAGCACATGTTATTCCCTCTTACTTATGAAGTAAGCAACCATTCTCTTGGGCTGAAGCATATGGGATATTTGGGATGGCATGTGGGTGCTTGTTTTATGGAAAAAGTTCATTAAACATGGCTCATGCGAGAACTTCATTTGGTATTGTTATTCAAGTGTCTATGGAAGTGTTCTCAAGTGCAAGTCGTATAATTAGTCCCATGACTTATGATACTAGGTCATCTTGCATGGGGACTGTCATACTTAGAAATCATCAGAAATGGGTCCACACCAAATGGATGCCTAGTAGGGTGGTTTTGGGTATGATATGAAGCACATGAAGCTAGATGTGTAATCCAAAGAGGATTCAGTATTCCAAGTGACATCAGAGACATATCTCATGTGTTCTTCGCTTTGGTTAACTTGTTAAAGTCGTTGGCCAACTCATAATGAATTTAGGAGAAATTGTTTCTCTAAATTCATAAGGTTAACAATATGTTGTAGGAACTAATATGGATTGATATATGAGTAGATATTGCACTATGCTCATGGTCTTTTTGAGATATTTTTGAAATGATCGAATTACACTAAAAGGCTACTTGCTAAATGGTTTCTCTGAGGTCATATTGACTCTTCAACATTTAGGTGGTCATGATAGGTTGGTAGATCCCACTTTTGATCTATGAATGGAATTAATAAGATTAATCATATTCATTGCCAACATGTTAGAAACCTTATGGGTCACACATAATAAGATGATCTATTGGATTAAATTTGAGATTTAATTAAGTATAGTTTAATTAAATAAAAGGTAAAATGTGGAGGATTTAAATGAAATAGTTTAATTAAGTATTATTGAAGACATAATTAGATTTATAAAATCTAATTACAGATATCTTAATGTGGTAGTAAAGATAAAAATGTCTTATCGAGAAAACATGGATATCTTAGGTTTAGGCTAGACAATTATTTCTGGCAAATTGAATAATTATTCGATAGTTATTTAATAATATTTACATCAAGTAAATTTTTTTACTTAGGTGAAGACTTTAATTGAGAATTAAATGTTCTTGCATGTAAATAGGGTTTGGCCTAAAAGCCCTAATTATTAAGTTAAAAGGGCCTTCTTTTGAACAAAACCTATTTGGAATTGATAAAAGTTAGGCATAATATTAGTAGGCCTCATTGGTGTTTGATTAGACTAAGATATTAAATTGTTAATGTTTAGTCCCAATCTTAAATGGACTACGTAAATGAGTTTCATTTGGATCCCTATGATAACACCACCTATGGTGAAAGCCATCGAGTTTGGTAGTGTTAGGCTTGATTGACCCATTAGTTAAAGCCTAACTTAATTTCAGATGTATAAATATACATCTATAAAAGTTTTTGGGTGGCTGTTACACTTTTTTGTTATAAAAAAAATTCTAAGCTCCATATTCTTAAATTCTTAAGCCACGATTGGCTTAATCTTGTTCTCACTATGCAATAGTGCCTTGTTTGATCCTTTGATGGTCTAGAATCATTCTTGATCTTGAGAAAAATAAAAAAACTCATATCTAGCACTTATAGATGATATGCACATGAGGCAAGAAACCACGATGCCATATCTTTGTTGCCTCTTTATAGCACTATCTCATATCTCTATGACTTCTTAGATTAATTCCTGGTTATGTGTGAGAGAAAATGGTTGCATCCTATCTTTTGGTTAAGGCTTTTCAAGCCTTCTGGCTAGCACTAAAGAACCATTAGACCTTTAAGAAGGATTCAACAATCATGGATTACTGTTAGAGGTAAGATGCTTGCGCTCATATGGCCTTAAAAAGATATTAAAGTAACTAAGTCATGGCAATTATTGTATAAGAATCTGCACTCAAAGTTACGAGTCTCTAAAGAGGTAACAAGTTTATCATATTTGTTTTTCAAATTGCCAAATTGACCATATGTACATTTCTCAGCCTAAAATCCAAAGGAAATCCTGTTATTTTTCTATTTACTTTATGCTACGTATCTTTAATTTGATTAAATATTTTATGCCTACTTTGATAAGCATGAGCCTAGACTATCTTTTAGAGTCAAGGTTCGGAACCTCTGGCTTTTAGATGATTATTGCCTATCTATTGTGCTTGACATATTCATCTCCCAAGTCTCTCAATCTTATTGCAGTTTGAAGCACAATAATAACAACTACACAAACCGTTTAGATTCAGTGTATTCTCTTTTAGATGGTAGAGCTGAAATAAAGAAAACCATAGAAATAATTTTTTTACAATTTTTTAGACAAGAACAGTTTCAATCGAATAAGATTTTAAAATAA
Source organism: Adansonia grandidieri (assembly GCA_038382065.1). NCBI lineage: Eukaryota > Viridiplantae > Streptophyta > Magnoliopsida > Malvales > Malvaceae > Adansonia > Adansonia grandidieri. Next base: position 26,795 of record JBBYHK010042096.1, on the reverse strand, counting down.
AATTCAAGTAAATGTTTGAAACTATTTTACATACAATTATTAAAGTAGAAAGAAACTATTCATTTGTCCTTTTTAAAATTTAAATAGACAGGCATGTCTTAATCCAACAAACTGGTTGGTTCAATTCAAGCTTGAGACAAACTGATGGGTTGGGTTGAATAATACTAATGGCTAGGCTCCTAAATGATATGGCCCACTTGACCGTTAACCCAAACCTAGGCCCAAGCTTGTTAGGCGCTTGTTGTTTTCCCAAACTCATGTAGCCCTCAACCTTTGCACAAAAGCTTGGGTGAGTTTTGGGGCCTCATTGAAACTAAGCATATATATATTATAGACATCTTATTTTATCTGGGCCACTTCTAAGTAAGTGAAGCTCGATCCGAGACCCAGGTAAAACACACATGCTTTTCTTATCCCTATAGATACCAAATTTCATCCGAGCCCTTTTTCGACAGTCTTAAATATCTGAGAACAAGAATTTAGCGATCGCCTTCATGCAGGGTAACCTTTTTCAGACAAATAGGACATTTTCAGGATTGATTTAGTCATATTTAAATGGTTGCGTTCGCACATTACAAAAAAAAAAATCTAGTTGGCCAATGTAGGATAAAAGGAACGAATATTCAAGAGAAAAATTGATTTAAGCATTTTCTTATCAAATTTTGGAAATTCATTTCTGCAGATGATGTCACGATCAAATTTCCTGTTTGTTAGAAATTTTTCAAGATTTTTTTGTAAAATTTGGGAAGTTGATCATTGTATATTTTTATCGATATCCATGAAATACTTATGTCGATATGCATTCTGAAAAATAAAAAATATGCAAACAAAATACATATTGGTATTTTATATCCTGAGGTATCAAGTTGCCAAATTTACCAATTAATTTTGAAATTTTCACTATGCTTTGAACTTCTACTCGCGAAATTTTTCAGTGAAATTTATTCTAAAATTCAAGTTTTTATTTTTATTATTTTAACAAATTAATATTTCATGTAAGTTATTAGATTCAGCTCATTCTCCTTAAATTAGAATTATTTTTTGAATTTTTCTCATTTTCAATATGTTAGCTCAAAGAAAAGATTGAACCAAGAGGGGGTGAATTGGTTCTACAAGAACTTGATAAATTTGAAGTAAATTGAAAATAAAGGAGTTAAGGGTAAGAAAAACAAATAATCAATATATAGAGGTTCAATCTTTGAACTCGGCACCTACGTCATCTCTTATTGGTACTTTCTTACCAAGCTGATTCCTATAATTCACTAATCAAATTGTTTACCTTTAAGGCTAAAGTATAACCTTACACCTCTATCTTTTAAGGCTTAGATAGAACCTTTCAATCCCTTTGAGAATTCTACCCTAAATTCTCAAATATTTTCACTCACTTTCACACCCTTTTGTGATATGAATAAAGTATTTTGCAAACAAATTGTGCCTTTAGTAGGTGGATGTTTGTTGGAATTTAAGTACAAGGTTAATAAGATACAAATAGACTTGGAAAAGTATAAATTTGATACAAGTAAAGTGAAGAATTTGAAGACTTTTGAGCTTTTGTTGTTTAATGCTTGATTAATTTTTGTATCTCTTTCTTCTTTAGCTATTGGGAACCTCTATTTATAGTTTGAAATTGATTTATAGACGTTGGGCATTTAATGTGGTGGTTGGAAAGCCATTTTAGCCTTCATAAATGCTTGTTTTCGTTCAGATCCATGCTATAGTATCAATACAATACCAATGGTATCGATTCAAGTATAAAAAAAAGTGACCGTTACAGCTTGTTCTATTAACATAGGGGCTGAGTATCGATACCTACCAAGCTGTATCGATACAGACACACCTATAACGATACATTCAAGGGTTTCAACCAAACCCTGGTTACTATCAAGCATTGTATCAATACATATGGGGTGAGTATCGATTCTCATTGAGATGTATATATACATGTTTAAAAATATTGATATAAATAAGGGCTTTAAGCATAGTATCGATACATTTGTGCATTGTGTCAATACATACTTTTAAAATCCTTTGTAAAACGATTTTTCTTGACTTGATATTAACTTAAACATTTCTCAAGAATAGACTTGATATTAACTCAAACATATCTCAAGAATATTCTAAGTATAAATATATATTTTGGAACATATATTTTTGAGAAAATACAAACTTAGTACTTTTCAAAATGTTTTTCAATTTTAACACAAATACCAAGTTGAGTATAAATTAATTTTTCTTAAGTTGTTTGCTATATCAAAACTGAATTCAAAGTTAACAATCTCCCCCTTTTTTATATAACAAAACTTAAGATAAATTTGCTTATTTTTTAGATCAAAGAAAAACTCCCCCTCAATAAAACAATGGTTTTCAAAAGTTTTAATTTGAGCAAATGGGATGCTTTAAAGCTAAAACATTTCAAATTGATAATGTTACCCAAGATTTTCAGAATTCAAGCTACATCGTGTAAAAAGATGTTCAATATCAACATGTTATTTGGGTTTTAACACGATAATTTAATCATGATCAAGTACATAACAACTTCACGAAAGACATATTTTGCATTTTGCATAACAATATCATGGAAGATATGGAAGACATGGAAGACATATATAGCAACACATTGCAAATCATATACAGCAACACATTTCAAATTTATGACATTTCTCCCCTTTTTTGTTATATCAAAACACAAAAAAAAAGTAATTCAAAGTAATGGAGAAAATGCAAGCAAAGATGATGGATTGAGAACAAAACACTAAATAGAGTCAACAAGATAAATAAAAGAACTTCAAACGAATCCAAAAAAAAAAAAACTTAAATATCATCCTAAAATAAACCTAAGATGACTAAGTTTTATCGACCGGAGGATCCATAGCGGGTGGAGTAGTAGGCAGCTATGCATGATGAAAGGTCACAGAGAAGCTATGGAATTGCTCGCTCAACACCCGATTACTATGCTTGAGACTAGAAAGGCGAGCATCAATGAAATTGAGTTGGTGATCCTAAAGTCAAAATGTCACTCCCATGTGTCAAGACACCCGATGATGGAATCTTACATATGTTGGAGGTCTATGGGCGCGGATGATGAGGTGACGGGAGCTGAAGGTGGATGAGGAGCATCATGCTTCATATCATCAGCATGGTCATCAGGAGCGGGAACATTCGATTGCTCAAGCAATGGAGGTGCTTGTCAAAAAGCCTTGGGAATCAAGTCTGCACCTTGAATTTCATACCCAACGAGCCCCATGGATTTGCGACCAATTTAATGGTAAATAGATACCATAATCCCTAGGTCATAAAAAAGATAAAGACCTTGAGTGTCGAAGCAGTAGTTCAATGCCATGCCATGGAGGAGGCTATGACAACCACAGACACATAGAACAAGGTCCATGAAGATAGAATGGGCTAGGTTTGGACAATTCCTGATTTGAATCATATGGAGCCACCGATAGTTAGAATCGCTAATCAAGGTATGTTAGGTGCCGTATGGATGGAGTACATGGGAAATGATAAGGTGAAGTAAGCAATCAACCAAAGGAAGGAGGGTGGCTTTATTGTTCGGGGTGCACACTGCTACAAGAGTCAGACCTTTATTGATTACACCTTCATTCAAAAAATCAAAGGCAGTCGCAAGAGAAGCTGGGTTGACTACAAGATCTTGTCCTAAAAGATAAAATCGAATAGCAATGACATGATCATGATCATTAATGATAAGTGAGGCATTGCTACAAAATGCATAAATAAGATTCTCGTGAATCAGAACATTGAGAGAAAGAAATTTGGTCCATACGAAGGTATAAAAAATCTGAAGGTAGGGATAAAAAATGGACCAAAGAAAGGGGAAATTGATAACTCAACATTGTTGGATGGGCATACGGGCATAGATGGTAGTGAAGCACTTATGAGCTCGTGCATCGTGAAAGCATAGGTCAAAGAATAATTGTGTTTGGGTTGAAGGTAATTGGTGAGTAGTAGAAGTGGAAGCACAGGTTATAGGTCCTTGACGATGGGTGGTTTTTTTGGTCTTTGGAGGCATGGTAGTGTTTGAAGCTGGTTGGGGTATTTTGTCGAGCAGGTGGTGACACGGTAGAACTGGATGCTTGTTCAAACAAATGGAAGAGAGGACTGATGTTGGTAAAGTGTTTGATGTGATTTGGTAGGTATCATATAAAGTGGGAATGGGTTTCAATGAGCTTCATCGAAGGTGGTGAAAGTTACCAAAGGTAGCAAGTCGAGCAGGTCAAGTTAAGGAAGCTAGGTAAGGTGCTAAAGAAAAACTGGTTGAGGAAAAGGGTGGAGCATGTGGTGGGTGGTAAGTTTTAGTGGCAATATGGTGTAGTGTATCGAGTAAATCTGCAACCAATCACAACAGTCGAGTTGGGAAAGACTTGAAATGAAAAATCACTTAAAAATTATGAAAAAATTTGGACAAATTTTAAGGAATTTGAAAGGAGAATTGTGATGGTTTGAGTGAAGGAAGTTTTTGAATTTTAAGATTTTTGGGTGGTAATGGATTGAATTTCAAAGGGAATTGGTGAATTGTGATGAAATTAACCAGTTTTTGGATCAAGGATTGTGATGAAAATAAAAGTTAGATTGAGTTTGATGATTGAGGGTTGAGTGAGGGAGAGGAGGCTAAGGGAAAGAATAAATAGTGCTTGATGAAAATGAACTTTCATGCATGAGGATTCCTAAATCAATAGTGAGTATCGATACAGAGGAGGTAGTATCGATATAAAGAATAGTGCTGGGTTTTGTATTGATATAAGGAACTGGGTCTCAAGACATAGAACAACGAGACATAGAATAAGTTAGATCTATATCGGTACAAGCTGGAGAGTATTAATACTTGGTATTGATACAATGAACAATTCTGGGTTTTGTATCAATACCTTGAAACTGGTCTTGATACAGGGAAAAAGGATTTGCTGGTATCGATATGTGTGGCTTAGTATTGGGTCATTTCCATTAAGATGGTATCAATTTAAGCATATTTTTAACCTAATTGCTCTTCGAAAAGCATTTGAAAATGCAACTTGAACAAAACTTTTGACATCAAAGTCATTTAGCATGAACAATTCAAAATTTAACCACAAAAAATCATCCATGAATCAAAAGTCATAAAGTAGGTATGTAAGGCTAGCTTTTCAAACTAAGCATGATGTAAACAATATTGAGGTAAAGTATCAGAATTTTATCAACTTATGAATTTAAAGTGCATTTATTAAGCCAATTTCTCTTTTAATTGTGCAAAATCTATCCTTGTTAAGTGGTTTTGTGAAAATGTCAGCTAGTTGATGCAAGATATCAACGAATTCAAGTACTATATCACCTTTTTGCACATGATCTCCAATGAAGTGATGTCTAATCACTATGTGCTTGGTTCTAGAGTGTTGAATTGGATTTTTGGTGAGACAAATGGCACTAGTATTGTCACATTTAATTGGAATATGATCCATGTTAATGCCAAAATCTGCCATTTGTTGTTTTATCCCCAAAATTTGGGCATAACAACTTCCCACGGATATGTACTCCACTTCAGTTATGGATAAAGCAACACTATTTTGTTTCTTGGAGAACCATGATATAAGCATATTTCTAAGAAATTGACAAGTATTGGAATTGCTTTTCTTATCAATTTTACATCCACCAAAATCTGCATCGAAATAAGCATGTAAGGCAAGAGATGATTCTTATGGATACCATAAGCCTAGATTGGGAGTGTCTCTAAGATATCTAAAAATTCTTTTCACAGCAACTAGATGTGACTCCGTCTGTGATGATTGATATCTAACACATAGGCATACACTAAACATTATGCCAGGTCTACTTGCAGTAAGATATAGCAATGAACCTATCATAGACCTATAAAGTTTAGAGTCAATACATTTACCTCCTTCATCCTTCTCAAGCTTTGTTGAAGTACTCATAGGTGTGGATCAAGGCTTTGCTTCATCCATTTTGAACCTTTTGAGTAATTCTTTGGTATACTTGGCTTGATTGATGAAGATGCCATATTTTGTTTGCTTGACTTATAGTCCTAAAAAGAATGTTAACTCTGCTATCATGCTTAACTCGAACTCATCTTACATTAACTTAGAAAATTCTTGACAAAGAGATTCATTAGTAGCACCAAAGATAATATCATCAACATAACCTTGAATCACTAAAATGCCCTTGTTTTTGACTTTTATAAAAAGAGTTTTGTCAACATGCCCTACGTGCTTGCTTTAGACCATACAAAGCTTTTGAAAGTTTAAAGACATGATCGGAATAATGAGGATTTTCAAAACTGGGAGGTTAAACTTCCTCATTAATAAAACCATTTAAAAAGGCACTTTTGACATCCATTTGATGCAACTTGAAATTGTTAAAACATGTAAAGGCTAGAAGTATTCCAGTGGCCTTTAGTCTAGCTACGGGGGCATAAGACTCATCAAAATCAACTCCTTAGTTTTTACTCTATCCTTTAGCTACTAATCTAGCCTTATTTCTAACTATGGTTCCATGCTCATCAAGTTTGTTCCTAAAGACTCATTTAGTACCTACAATGGGATAGTTACTAGGTTTTTCCACTAAATTCTAAACTTTACTCCTTTCAAATTGGTTTAACTCCTCTTGTATGGCCATGATCCAACTATCATCCTTTAGAGCCTCATCTAAATTCTTGGGTTTAATTTGTGAAAGGAAAGCTATATAATTGCATGCATTTCTAAAAATGATCTAGTTCTTACCCCTTGCTTAGGATCACTAATTATCTCACCTTCTTTGACAAAGTCAACTCTTTAAGATGATTTCTTTCCCTTTCTACTTGAGTTAGCTCATGTAGTTCTTCTTCTTTTGGAGCTTTTTGATTTTGTATTGTTTGTCCTTGCTCTTTGTGTGATGTTTGTTCTTATTAAATTTTTACATCATCATTATCAAGAGATACCTTCCTCAAGGTTGAGTTAGCTTCATCAAATATAATATGTATTAACTCTTCAACAACCAAAGTTTACTTATTAAACACTCTATAAGCTTTGGAATTTCTTAAATAACCAAGAAAAATTCCTTCATCACTTTTTGTACAAAACCAAGATTATCCTTTCCATTATTTAGTACAAAACATTTGCATCAAAAAGGATGAAAATAGCTAATGTTAGGTTTTCTTCCTTTAAAAAGTTCATATAGAGTTTTCTTTAGGATTGGCCTAACCATAGCTCTATTTATAATGTAGCAAGAAGTGCTAATAGCTTTCGCCTAAAAATACCTTGGTAAATTAATTTTCACAAAGCATGGTTCTAGCCATTTCTTCCAAGGTTCTATTTTGCCTTTCAACAATTTCATTTTGTTGAGGAGTTTTAAGTGCCGGGAAATTATGGCTAATGCCATTTTCATTACAAAATTTATCAAAACCAAGATTTTCAAATTCTTTTCCATGATCACTTCTTACACTTGAAATGGAATAACCTTTTCATTTTGGATAATTTTGCAAAAAGTAATGAATTTTTCTAAGGCTTCATCTTTAGAGCTTGAGAAGAGAACCTAAGTAAACCTAGAGTAATCATCTATAATAACAAACCCATATTGTTTACCTCCTAAGCTTAATGTCCTAGTACGACCAAAGAGATCAATATGAATAAGTTGTAATACTCTAGTAGTTGAAACAATATTAATTGGTTTGAATGAAGCTCTCCTATGTTTCCCTTGAACATATGTATCACATATTCTATCATTATCAAATTTCATTTTTGGCAATCCAACAATTTCTAGATAGTTTGGAAATTACATTCATACTAGCATGTCCTAATCTTCTATGCTACAACCAAGACAAGTCATTGTCACAACGTGGCCTGGATACAAATCTTGACCAGCTCGACTTAAAATGGCAAATGTATCCATTATTTCTATATAAATATCTATATATAATTATTTCCTTTTACTTCTAGGGGCCTATATCATGATTATTATTCTTTATTTTTCGTATCTGAGGACTAAGTTGTGGAGATGAATCGCTCACCTAACTTCTCTAAATAGTTATAATGAAATAACCATCTTTTTTGGAGTCGCCACCAATCTGTTTTGGCCAGTTAGGATTGGACACCTGTCGGAGTTTATATTTTAAGGATTACGAAACCTATAAAAATAAACTCTGAGATCTGCGCTCATACCAGAGATCACTTGAAAGGGTCCGAGAGTTGGTTACAATCACAAGTAAGGATTAGCTTTCTCGTGATGCCTGGCAATCGATACCTTATTAATCATGTGTTAAAATAAATTTGATTTTTATTCGGTTTTAATATTCAATATTTAATTATAATTTTCATAATATTTTATTAAACAAATTTATTATTTCAAGGAAAATCGGGTTTTATTACATTTTGAAATCACAAAATTATTCGTACCCTTTCAGGGAACCAAGTGGACACGAATTCTCTATCGTATCCTACTAGAGAACCATGCAAAATATGAAAGCCTTTTTTTTTTAAATTGCAAAAGCTCGACTTCCTATTTGAAATGGTATCTCACTATTAAAATAATCCATAAAATTCTTCACATATTCTAGTAGGAATCCTACGCATTAATTTAATTAGGAGATATTGCCTTATTTATAAAATAATTTTATTATTAAAAATACGAACTTTATGACTTAGAAATGTCTTGATATGATGAACCTATTCTTAATGTGTACTTTGACATGAAAGTATCTTAGTAATCACACAGGACTTGGTTCTAACATAAAATTACCAAAATGCCCTTAGGGTATACCTTTATCATAAAAGTATCCCGGTAACCCTAAATGACATGAAAATGATTATGAAAGGTTAACCTATCCTAAATGCATATCTTTGGCATAAAAGCACCCTGCTGACTACCTAAGACTTGGTTCTAGTGAAATTACCGAAATGCCCCTAAGGTATACCTTCGATGTGAAAGTATCTCAGTAATCTTAAAGGACATGAAAATGATTATGGAACGTTGAACCTATCCTATATGCACATCTTTGGCATAAAAGCACACCGATGAGTACCTAAGACTCAATTCTATAGAAATTACCAAAATACCTCTAAGGTATACCTTCGACATGATAGTATCCTAGTAATCCTAAAGGACATGAAAATGATTATGGGAGGTTGAACCTATCCCAAATGCACATCTTTGGCATAAAAGTATCCCGATGACTACCTAGGACTCAGTTCTCATAAAATTACCAAAATACCCCTAAGGTATACCTAATCCTAATGGACCTTAAAATGACCTTAGAAGGATAAACCAATCCTAAAATATTCACTTTTGATGTAAAAGCATCTCGATGAGCAAAATTACCGAAATACCCGTAGGGTATACCTTCGACATGAAAGTATCTTGATAACCTTAATGGACCTTAAAATGACCTTAAAAGGCTAAACCAATCCTAAATATTCACCTTTGGTGTAAAAACATCTCGATGAGCAAAATTACCAAAATGCCTTAGCGTATACCTTCGATGTGAAAGTATCTCGATAATCCTAATGGACCTTAATATGATCTTGAAAGGCTAAACAAGTCCTAAAATACTCACTTTAGCATAAAAGTGTCTTAATAAGTAAAATTACTAAAATACCCTTAGGGTATACTTTCGACATGAAAGTATCTTGAAAACCCTAATGGACCTTAAAATGATGAAAAATAAATGAATATAGTCTAAATGGAAAAGCTAAAAGTTTAAGTTTGACTTAAAATGCAAAATTTGCAATCAAGCCCCTAAATTTTTAAAAATTACATTTCGTATCCTTCGAAAGACCGAACAAATATAAAAAGTTCTAAAAATTTCTATATCCCTACGGAAGGCCATAGAAATAATAGAAACCGTTAAAACTGATGAAATGTACATTTTACCCCCTAAATATGAAAATTTACTATTTAGTCTTTAAACTTTTAAAAATTTTCATTTTAATCCTTACATGGTAAAATGCCCTAAAAATCATAAAATTACATGAAAATATACATGGAAAATACAGTAAATATATTAACAAGAATTCGGCCAAACACCTTGGCCTTAAAATAAAATTTTTTTATATTTTGCAAAATAACCCATGAATTTGTAAAATTACATTTTGACCTCTATATGATAAAATATCACAAAACACCATAATAAATCATCAAACCAATAAAGAATCACCAAAAAAACATGCCAAGAATGTGTATAAAAATCTGGCCAAACACTTTTAGCCGTAAAGCATAATTTTTCATATTTTGTAATTTGGTCCTTAAACTTTTTAAAATTGCAAAATAACCTCAAAAATATTAAAAATACCGAAAATGCTTACAAAACTCATGAATCAGAAATATCATGGCTTACAAAGCTCTCGGCCAAGCTTTGACTGCTTGAGATGGCTGGTAACCTGGACAACGTAATCCATGGCATGACATTGAGAGCTGAACCATTGTCGATAAGTACTTTAGGCAGTATAGTGCCATCACAATTAGTAGTTATATGCAAAGATCTCATGGAAGTCATCCCACCTAGAGGAATTTCATCATCACTGAAGTAGATAAAATTATCTGCGATGATGTTATTTACCAGATGATCAAGCTTGCTAACTAAAATGTCCTGCGAGACATAAGCCTAATTAAGTAACTTTAACAATGCATTTCGATGAGTTTCTAAGCTAAGTAGTAATGCCAACATAGAAATTTTTGTTGGCTACTGCTTTAATTGGTCCACGATGCTGTAGTTGCTATACTTTATGAATTTCAAAAATTTAGTAGCATCTTTCTCCTTAACTGGTTTTTGAATTTCAACAGGACTATCTTCAATAGTTACTACTTTTTCAGACATTTGCCCTTTTGTTTTTGGCTTGGCAGTAGCTTTACTACTTTCTGTTTGTAGACTCATCCACTTTAAGTTATATGACTAACTTCAGTGATATCTATAGCCACTAATTGACTTGCCAAAGCTTCTGGAGTTGTCGCTGCAGCATCATATCTCTAAGGTACTTGCTTGTTGTCTTTGTGCAGAAAAGATGTCAGAGTTTGAATGATAAGCTTTACAACATTTTCATTCTTAGGAGGCATGGGTTTTGGTCCATTACAGTAAATGACCAATGGATGACCCACCAATAGGGTAATTTGGATGACCCTTCATCAGCCATGTCAACTGACTTTTCTTCATGTCGAGAGGTTTTTGAATAAAATTTAACTTCTCTATTATCCATTAGTTTCTAAACTAGGGCAAAAAAATCTGAACAATTATGTAGACTATGCCCATCAACAGCTTGAAACTTGCAAATGTTTGGGCTTGCGTTTGATTAGTAACTCATACATTCATGATTCTAACTAAAGATTCTTCCTTCAATCAGAATAGCCCAAACTTTTTCCATTAGGGTTTTGACCTTTTACACATCTATTTTTGCCTCATACTGTTCTTCAGGGATCAAATCATTGACTTTTGATTCAGAATGATTAGGTAAAGGGTTTGTTGCAACATTAGGTCTTGAGGTTATATTAAATTTGAAAGCTCTTCTTTTCAGAAGACTATGGACCTTTTTTTAAAAAATGATACAATTTTTAATAGGATGGCTAGCTATTGCATGGTATTCACAATAGGCATTTGGGTCATACTAACTAGGTAAGTTACCTTCACATGGTTTTGGAAAAAGAGGAGCTACTAATCTAGCCTCCAAAAGCTTATCGAATATTTCTTTGTAAGAATAAGGAAGAGGCTCATGGCCAGGTCTTGGCTGGTTATTTCTTCAGGCAGGTTGATTTGGATTGGTCTATGTTTGGTTTTAAGGAGATTCTGGGTAGTATTTTATCATGAAGTAAAGGCAAAAAGTCAAGGTGTATTCAGAGATAGGGTATTCTGGGGTTGCTAACTTTGATTTTAGTAGAAAAGATAAGATTTTTGGCAGAAGGGTTGGCTTACATAGTTGGCGGATGAAGTTCCTCTTTTTTCTTGGAAGGTCTAGTTTTTTCCGTAATGGAGGGTTCTCCTATTGTAATTTTTCCTTCCTTTATGGTAGCTTTGATCATTTCTCCAGAAATAACAAGATTGAAGAAACTTTTTGTTGCATTTCCTACCAACTTATCATAGTAAGGAGGATGTAATATGCCTACAAATACCATGGTGGTTTCTTTCTTAGTTAACAGGGGCTGGATTTGAGATGCCATATCTCTCCACTTTTGAACATACTTTTTAAAAGACTCGTTGGGTTTCTTCTTTATATTTTGAAGGGTTAACTTATCTGGAATCCATTCAGCCATATGCTTGTACTGCTCTAGGAATGCATTAGCTAAATCTAACCAATATTGAATTTAACTATGAGTCAAACTGTTATACCAATTCAATGATGATTTAGTTAAACTTTTTTGAAAATATTGAATGAAAAGCTGGTCAGCATATGAATAGCCTGCCATCTTTCAAACAACCATCTTGATATGAGCTTGTGGAGAACTAGTGTCGTTATATTTTTCCAAATTCGAGCATTTTAAATTTGGTGGAAAAATCAAATAAAAATATCAGACTAAGATCTTTCACATCTATGCTAGTGCAAAATTTAATTTTTATGGCTTTTAACCTTTTTTCTAAAAGCTACAATTTTTTTCTCGATCTCTACTTCAGTTTTAGCTTTTTGTTAATGTCATTCTACTTTCTCAATAGCATCAAGAATTGTTATCTTCTGTCGTGCAGCTCTAGTATCAACCCCCTATGAGAAAGTGTCAGGATTAATAATAATCACTGGAGGTGGTGTATCTCTGAGGGTATTTTGTTGCATAATTGGCATATTTAGGGTTTGAGTTTTTTGTACAAGTGCTTGTTGTGTCTCAGGTTGGACCCTTTCAGATGAGCTAGCAAAAGTAGGACTGATTTTGAGTGGGTGCTCCGACTCACTTGCCAAAAGTAATTCCATCAACCTGGTGATTTGGGCTTGCATTTTTTCTTTCCTTTTGATCATATTCTCTTGGGATTAACGTTGGCTTTCTTCAAGTCTTTCCAATCTTGTCAATTGATCCTCTGCCATTTTCTTTACTCTAAATCTAGTGTAATAGCGATGAGTAAGTTATTGTTCAGCAGGTCTCTCCTGATCAGCAATGTTTAAAACCATGAAAAGAGAATTCCAAATTTTATTAAATTACGATTTTAATAATGAATGAATGAATGAATGAATTTATATATGTATGTTAATGATACAAATGCATGATATGAATGTATAAATGTTTTATAGGAGTGCTTGCTTTAAAAAATTTCAAAATCGTAAATTTCCATTAACTTTGCAAAAGGTTACACATTGTCTATCATGTTAGGATTACACCTAAGGGTAGTTCTAATCTGGTCATATTGTTGTTCTGCTTGTTCTAGAAACATAAGTACAACAGGACCAAATTCACCAACTAGGTTAATTTAACATTTCAGAACATGGATTTTCTCCACCATATGTCTTGCTTGAATGACTGTAGAGTGCTGTGTAAGGTGATCAATGTAGAATTGTTGACCCAAAGAGTTGGCCTTCCATCTATTAGACTCATTCTCGACCCAATACAGCTTATTATCCCAGGATATGTACATTTCCTGATAAGCTTGTGCCCATGCATCAATATCACGTTGTTGTTGAAGTAAGACTTGTCCTATTTTTGCAACAGTCATAGCATGGATTTCCATTTCTTGGAGCCATTCTTTCTTGCGCTACACCCAAAGTAATCCTAAGCTGTTCATTACATTCTATAGATCTCCTTAATCGAGCATGGGTGTTAGCGTATGCTTTTCTCTCCCATTTGAAAGCGACTACTTTGGCTTCTCTTTCTAAGGCCCTAGTTTTCCATACCCTCAGCTTTTGGTGAAGTTTTTGCATCTCTTTTGACGTCTTACTGGAAGATTTGCTTAAACTCCCGGATATGCCAGCAAGTCTTATCTTTTTATTTTGCTTAATCCAATCTTGTTTCAATAAGTTATATTGTTCTTCCATCTTCTTGACATCTTTTTCCTTGGCCTCAATTTTTTCTTTAAGTACATAATTTTTTCCTGATAAGCTTAGTTTTTTACAGCCAATCTTTTTCGATCTCTCTCGAATTCTTGTTTTATCAACTCTACTTTAGAAGGTATTAGAGGTTGTGGTTGTATAGGTACCCAAGGATTAAATCCATATATACTCAGGGTGATTAAATTACATCCTCGAATACGCCTCCAGGTGTCATACCCTAGGGTAGTTTGATTTGTGTAAGCACTTATCCCTCTTTCATACCTTGTTTTCTAATGTAAGGTTATTGACTGAAGTAGACTCCTATAACCTTCTCCAGAATAGTCTAAGTTTGCGCTAGCCAACCCTATAGTCATAGGAATAAACTGTTGTGATCTGTATTGTTGTTGGGCCAAAAGTGGTATATATCCTACGGTTCCCCATAAATCAAGGAAAGGCATGAAAAGTAATTGACCACATTGGTATAGAAAATGTTTAGGCACAAACTAAGGAGCTCGCCAGGTTATATATGTAGGAGCCAAATTTTTTAGTGTTTCCACCCATTGATTTTTTGATCCTGAATCATGCCAATGTTTCTTGATGAACCCTTGCAAAGAAACAAAATGCGAGAAGTACAGCTTTACTTTAATAGCCTTTCAACCTAAAAATGGCTCTAAGCCTAAATGTACAGTAACAATGCACTCCTAAAAAACCTGCTTAGCTTGATTTTTGACAATCGTTGAGCGCTCATATGATTTCGGCTAGAATAGCAGGAGTAGGATGGACATTCCTCTTTAATCACTCAAAGAGGTCCACTATAGCTACTTGAGTGTGCCCAAATATCCTTGGAAAAAGCACTAATCCATAAATAGCTAGGGCATAAGCATCAAGGGCTTTCTCCCTATCTGAGTGCTCTTTGATATATTCCTTCAGACACTGCCACGAGACAACACTCGTATTGCCTTTATGCTTGATATGGTGTAATGTTGATTAGGGTGGTAAATCAAGAATCTGTCCTAACTTCTCCTAGAGACTTGCCAGGTTACATTCTTTGCAATATGGGTCTTGACTCTAAAGGCCCTAATGCAATCTCCTCTATTGTATGGGTCAAATCATGCTGACCAAATGAAAAACATTTGTAGGAAAGATCCCAGAACTTGATCAAAGCATGGACCAATTGTTTGTCTATTGTTATTCTGAGGAGAAGAGTGATTTGTCCATACTTTTCAATAAATTGAGCCTAACTCCCATTGCTCCAACCATCCTATATATCAGCCAAGTTTGTCAAATTATTCTGTTGGACATCTAAATGTGTAATCTTCAGTAATTCTCGCATAAATTCTCTCAGTATATAGTTTCCCCATTCCTTCTAATTTGATTCTAACTCAGTACGAGCTTCCTCGAATGTCTTGGAAATAATCGTTACGTACACCCGTTCACCTATAACGTCTAACAAAAATTAATCTGAGCTGAAATTCAAATTTAAAGCAAGCGGCCCTATATGCAAATGAAAAAATGCGCAAAAAGAAGAAAGAAAAAAAAAGACAAATGAGTTAGTATCAATAAAAAGGATAATAAATTCAAGAAACAATATAACGTAACATATAACACCATACAACAAAAATATTATAAAAAATGTATTTATCCCTTCATGTGTTCCTAATTTTCGATGATGTCTAAAGGAGGGTGTGATTTTAATTGGGAGGTCACTAGGTTCATTATATGAAATTTAGGTTAGACCCCTAAATCAATTTTTGGATTACTCCTCTAGCCCCGAATGGACTAATAAGGTACTTATCCTTACTTATCACAAGTTTTTGTTGGAAAGGGTCTAATCCAAGTGGGAATATCTTTCGTGCCCATAACGAGGCTAACACCTTGGGTAGGTGTAGGAATTTATACCCGGTAGGGTTTTCACTAGCCCAGATAAAGGCTAACACCTTAGAAGGCAGAGCTATTTGACCCCTTCGTAAATTAATAGGTACCTTTACCCTTTTAGAAATCTGAAAGAGAAGCTACTGCATTTATTCTTAGTGGGTGTGAAAGGATAAATGAATCTTTCTGGAAGCATTAATAACACCCTAATCTTAAATCCCAAAGAAAATAAAAGAAATACAAAAATAAATCGAGCAAAAAAAACAACAATAATAAATTTTTTAGGAATTATAATTAAACATGTATCGAAACCAAATTCATTAAGATTTATTTAACCTATAATTAATTTTACGCCTGAATTCTAAGATGTCCCCAGTGGAGTCGCCAAGCTGTCGCAATGTGGTCAGATACGAATCCTAACCAGCCCGACTTAAAATGGCTAATGTATCCATTGTTTCTATATAAATATCTATATATAATCATTTCCTTTTATTTATATGGGCCTATATCATGATTATTATTCTTTATTTGTCGTACCTGAGGACTGAGTTGTCGAGATGAATTTCTCACCTGACTTTTCTGAATAGTCATTATGAAACGACCATTATTTTTTGGAGTCACCACCAATATGTTTTGGCCAGCTGAGATTGGGTGCCTACTGGAGTTTATATTATAAGGATTACGAAACCCATAAAAACAAACTCTGAGATCTACACTTATACCAGAGATCGCTTGAAAGGGTCTGAGAATTGATTACAATCATAAGTAAGGATTAACCTTCTCATGATGCTCGACAATCGGTACTTTATTAATCATGTGTTAAAATAAATTTGATTTTTATTCAGTTTCAATATTCAATATTTAATTATAATTCCCATAATATTTCATTAAACAAATTTATTATTTAAATTACCAAAATTACTAAAATGCCTCTAGATCATACCTTCGACATGAAAGTACCTCGGTAACCCTAAAGGACCTTAAAATGACCTTAGAACGCTAAACCAATCCTAAAATATTCACCTTTGGCGTAAAAACATCCCGATAAGCAAAATTACCAAAATGCCCCTAGGGTATACTTTTGATGTGAAAGTATTTCGGTAACCTTAATGGATCTTAAAATGATCTTGGAAGGCTAGACCAATCCTAAAATACTCACCTTTAGTGTCAAAACATCTCGATCAATAAAATTACCAAAATACATTTAAGGTTAACTTCGATGTGAATGTATCTTGATAACCCTAATGGACCTTAAAATGGCCTAAATGATGAAAAATAAATGAATTTAGTCTAAATGGAAAAGCTAAAAGTTTAAAATGCAAAATTTACAATCAAGCCCCTAAATTTTTGAAAATTACATTTCGTATCCTGTGGAAGATCGAACAAATATGAAAAGTTTTGAAAATTTCTATAACCCTATGGAAGGCCATAAAAATAGTAGAAATCGTTAAAACTGTGAAATGTACATTTTGTCCCCTAAATATGAAAATTTGCTATTTAGTCCTTAAACTTTTAAAATACTCATTTTAATCCTTACACGGTAAAATGCTAAAAATCACAAAATCACATGAGAATATAGCAAATATGTTAACAAGAATTTAGCCCAACACCTTGGTCTTAAAATAATTTTTTTTATATTTTACAAAATAACCCTTGAATTTTGTAAGATTACATTTTGGCACCTATATGATAAAATATCCCAAAACATCACAACAAATCATCAAACCAACAAAGAATCACCACAAAAAACAAGGCAAGAATATGTATAGAAATTTGACCAAACACTTTTAGCCATAAAGCATAATTTTTCATATTTTTCAGTTTGGTCTCAAAACTTTTTAAATTGGAAAAATGACCCCTAAAAAATTGAAGATGCCTAAAACATGCTTTCAAACTCATGAATTAGAAATATCATGGCTTGCAAAGCTCTCGCCCAAGCCAAAAATATCACATAAAAGCTTTTACAACTTTTGCAATTTAGTCCCTAAGTTTACAAATATTACAAAATACTTAAAAAAACCTAAAATCACAGAAAAATACGCACAAATCACCATTATCAAGCCCAATCAGGTTCAGCCAAGGCATAGAAAGCATCAAGACAAAAATTCTTTCTTCATGAAATTTCATAAATAATATCATAAATTTATAAACAAAAATTTTTTAAGCTTAAAAATACAAAAATCACAAATATTTCAATATAAATCATCATAAACATAACATAATAAATATTATAAAATATGTATTCATTGAAGATAATACCATTATTACAAATGAAAACAAAATATTATATTAAAAAAAGAAAGAAATACAACAAAAATCAAATAAATCAAGAAAATCCATAAAATTTAATCATTGTTTTCATGCTTGGCCTTTGAACATGGTATGAAATCCATGAGCTCAAGCAATCATAAACTAACTAAAATAAGAAATCAAGCATGAAATCAACAAAAATATAAGATTTTCGAAGAGAAGTTACCTTGAAAGCTTGCAAAACATAAAAAACCTAAGTAATTTTTATGGATTTTTTGGAGTTTTTGGCTTTTTGGAAGTTATGAACTATTTGAGAGGATTTTTTTCATTCTTTTCTTTCAAAGTGAGGGGATGGCAAGATGATGGATTTTTCAATCCATCTTGCTGTGATGTTCCATCCATAATTCGTAAAAATTTTATTTCATTTATTACATGCAATAATTTGTTAACTTGTTAATTTTTATATTTGATTTGTTTGAGATATGATTTGATTTTTGACAAATTGATTAGATTTAAATTTATAACTCGTCTTTTTATGATGTCATGCATGATATCATTAATTTCTATAGATATTTCGAGTATATTCGTATATAATACGTAAAATTATGCTGTAAAAATTAACTATAAGAACTAAATTGTAAAAATTCAAAATTATACTTTTAAAATAAAATTTCATATAATAAATTTAATTCAATTTAATAATTAAAACAATTTTTTTATGTACAAGGAAAAAAATCAAAATAGCAAACTTGCAAAATTTCACGAGAAAACATTTACTGAGAAAAATTGTTACATGTAAAAAATGTAAAATAAATTAAATTTTGAAAAAAAACTGATTTAATGTGAATTAAACAGAAATATTTGAAGAAATTTAAAAAAATATAAACACAAAAAAATCCTACCGAGGAAATTTACAGAGTGTAAAACTCGTATCTCAGTAATAAGAGGAAAAAATTCTAAAACTCATAAAATAAATTGAAATTTTCAAAACTGATTTAATATGGTTTAAAAAATAATATTTAAAGAATTTTAAAAATTATAAACTAAGAAAAATTTTCTCAAAAAAATTTATGGAGTAGAAAACTCTATATTTTGAAAATAGGAAAAAAATGTAAAACTTTTAAAATAAAATGAATTTTGAAAAAATTGATTTAATGGTGTTTAAATGAAAATATTTAAAGATTTTTGAAGTTCAAAACTTGAGAAAATTCCACCAAAAATTTTACAAATTAAAAAAAAGCTCGTATTTTAGGATAAAAAAATTTAAATACATTAAAACTTATAAAAAATGAATTAAATAAAACATATTATCTAAAATATTGATTTACAAAATGGTAAAGGTAAAAATTTAAAATTCATAATAATTTTATCAGGAAAAATTTCACAAGTATAATACTCGCTGTACTATAAAAAATTCAAAATTAATTACAAAAATAGACAACTTGACACCTTGTGGTATATAATATCAATATGGATTTTTCCTTGAATATTTTTTACTTTTGGGAATCTTATTAGCATGAATACTGTGCAAGTGTCAGTAAAAATATATGATGGTCAATTTTTCTAGCTTGATGGAAAAATCTCAAAAAATTCATGAAAATGGGAAATTTGATCATGATATCATCTGCCTGAATGATTTTTTGAATTCGAAAATAAAATATTTAAAAACTAGATTTTTTTTGAATATTTGTCTTTCTATTCGAGATCGATCTTCAAATGGCATTTTTTCATCAAGTGAACTCATCGTTATCCAAATTATGGCTAAAAGGGTCTTGAAAATGTTTTGCTTATCTGAAAAATATCAGTCCCAATGAGGATGGTCATTAAGTTCTTGATCTCGAATATTCAGAATTATTGGAAACAAGACCCAGACGAAATTAAGTGTCTACAGTCATCATTATTAGTAACAAAACAAACATTTTGAGAAAACAAGTCATCTAGATGCACAACATAAACATTTCTTTCTCTATGCCTTATAAAAATAGTTTTATTTGACTTAACATCAACAACTTGACAATTCATTGATTCAAAAATAACTTTCATGCCTTTATCACACAATTGACTAATATTAAGAAGATTGCGTTTGAGACCTTTGACAAATAGAACGTTTTCAATATTGGATGAAGAGTTGTTACCTACGGTTCCAGTACCTTTAATTTATCCTTTTGAGTTATCACCAAAAGTAACACTTTCTCATCTTTAGGCCTTAGTTCCATGAGTTGATTTTTGTCACCGGTCATGTGTCTTGAGCACCCACTATCAAGGTACCAATAATTCTCCCTTGTTGAATTTGCCTTGAAGCAATGCTCTTCTTTCTACAACCACAAAGTCATGTTTTCTTGTTAGGTATTGAAATTTTCTTGGGTCCTCGAGTATTAGTGTTCATAATTCTTGTGCCTTTTGGAATCCATTTTATTTTGGTAGCCTCATCTTGAGATGTGCTAACACCCTTAGGAACCTATACCCTCCTAATAAGCTTACCTCTATAAGTAATAGTTTTTAAAGAACACGTGTGAAACGTATGACCAAGTTTATGGCAATGAGTACATATGCAAGATGCATTAAATGATGTTTTGTGTTACAAAGAAATTCTTGAAGTGAGTTTTTTTTTCAATTCTATTATAGCCCAAACCATCTTTATCAAATAATGCTTTTTGTGTTTCTAGCATATTATTCAATTTTTGTTGTGCCATATAAAACCTTATAAATAAGTTATTGAAGTTTATGTTTTTCTTGGTTAGATCATCAATATTAACTTGTAATTCATCTACTTTCTTAAGATCATCATTTGTCATGCTTAATGTTTCATTTTTTTCCTTAAGTTTAGAAATCATTTTCTTATATTTTAAATTAATTGTTTTGAATTCTAATGCTAATTCATCAAATGCATCTTATTATTTATCTAATGAGTAAGGATTAGCGTTAGAAGATACCATGGGGATTAGCATTAGAAGATACCTTTGGCTCATCATGAGCCATGAGACATAGGTTGGCCATCTCCACATCATCATTATCGGATGTGTCACTATCACTCCATGTGGCCACTATAGATTTTTTCTTTTGCTTTTTCAAGTTTAGCTTCTTCCATATTGGACATTCAAATTTAATATGTCCTGATTTCTTACACTTATAGCAAATGATTTATTCTTTTTCTTTCTTGCTTGAGTTTCCCTTCATCATTTCTTTTCTAGAAGGTCTTCTTGCTTTGTTCATTCTCATGAATTTGTTGAATCTTTTTCCAAACATGGCCATTCTTTATCTTTCTTAACCTCTTCCTCATCATCATCATTACTAGGAATGGTTGTTTTAAAGGCAACACTTGCCTTCTTTGGTGGCTCTTATCCGTGCTTGATCTTCATCTCATAGGTTAGAAGAGAGCCTCTAAGTTTCTCCAAGAAAATGTGTTGGGATCTTTGGATTCTTCAATTACTGTCACTTTGCTTTCCAAGACTTAGGAAGACTATTAATTAACTTTTTCACCATCTCTTTATTTGGATAGGTCTTTCCAAGTGCCTTCAACCCATTGATAATATCTGTGAACCTATCTAACATCATGTGATAGTTTCATCCACCTTTATCTTGAATAATTCATAGTGAAGTGTAAGCATGCTTATTTTGGATTCCTTGACTTGATTTGTTCCTTCATGTGTGGTTGCTAACTTGTCCCACACTTGCTTGGCATTGTCACATAGTGAGACTCTATTGTACTCACTTGGACCAGGAGCACAAAATTATGTGTGCATGGCTTTGGCATTTAATTGTGCAATTTTGGTGTCTAGTTTATCCCATTTTTCTTCTTCTTTTGGCACAACACAATCTCTAACTCTCTTCTTAAGGATGAATGATCCATTGACAATGATTTTTCATACTTCATAGTCATTTGCTTAGATAAAGAGCCTTATCCTTGTCTTCCAATGCAAGTAGTTCTCACCATTGAAGAGTGGAGGTCTCATGATGAAATGGCCTTTAAGTCCTATATCATTTGCATTTGTCTCAAATGCCATGAGATAAAGTTTGTCTTGGTTTTTTTTAACTCTTGTGAGTTTTTTGAAGCTTTAAGCATCATGTTTGCATTCTCTATTTTTGAGCTATCAAGGATATTTTCTCAAGGTTGTTAACCTTACAACAGAGACCAAAGCTCTAATATTAATTGTTAGCTCAAAAAAAAGATTAAACCAAGAGGGGGTTGAATTGGTTCTACAAGAACTTGATAAATTTGTAGTAAATTAAAAATAAAAGGAGTTCAGGGTAAGAAAAACAAACAATCAATATATATAGGGTCTTTAAACTTGGCACCTACGTCCTCTCTTTTTGTTACTTCTTACCAAGGTGATTCCATTAATTCACTAATCAAATTATTTACCTTTAAGGGTAAGGTATAACCTTACACCTTTATCTTTTAAGGCTTAGATAGAACTTTTCAATCCCTTTGAGAATTCTACCCCAAATTCTTAAATATTTTTAGTCATTTCACATAACCCCTTTTTGATATGAATAAAGTAGTTTGCAAGCAAATTGAACCTCTAGTAGGTGGATGTTTGTTGGAATTTAAGTATAAGGTGAATGAGATAGAAATAGACTTGGAAAAGTATAAATTTGATATAAGTAAAATGAAAAATTTGAAGACTTTTGAGCTTTTGTTGTTCAATGCTTGATTATTTTTTGTATCTCTTACTTCTTCAGCTGTTGGGAACCTCTATTTATAGCTTGAAATTGATTTATAGATGTTGGGCGTTTAATATGGTTGTTGGAGAGCCGTTGTAGCCTTCATAAATGCTTGTTTCTGCTCAGACCCACTCTATAGTATCGATACAGTACCAATGGTATTGATACAAGAATAAAAAAAAGTGACCATTACAGCTTGTTGTATCGATACAAGGGGCTGAGTATAGATACATGCCAAGTTGTATCAATATAGACACACCTATATCAATACATTCGAGCATTTCAGCCAAACCTTGGTTATTGCCAAGCATTTTATCGATACATATGGGGTGGGTATCGATACTTACTGCAATGTATGAATATATGTTTAAAAATATCAATACAAATAAGGGTTTTAAGCATAGTATCAATTCATTTGCGTATTATATCGATACATTCCTTTGAAATCCTTTGTAAAATGATTTTTCTTAACTTGATATTAACTCAAACACATCTCAAGAATATTCTAAGTATAAATATACATTTTGGAACATATACTTTTGAGAAAATACAAACTTAGTACTTTTTAAAATGTTTTTCAATTTTAACACAAACACCAAGTTGAGTATAAATTAATTTCGTTTAAGTTGTTTGTTTTATCAAAATGAAATTCAAAGTTAACACAACAAATGAGTTTTTCTACTTCATAAAATTTTTCTGTGAGATTTTTCTAAGTTTAAAATTTTTAAAATTCATTAAATATTTTTTATTAAATTCATATTAGATTAGTTTTTGAAAACTTAATTTATTTTATGCGCTTTGAATTTTTCAAAAATAATAATTTTCTTCTGTAAGGATTTTTCTTGTCTAATTACATGAATTTTGGATTTCCAATCAAGATTTTTTTCATTAATTCTTTTGAACAATTTTTTATGATTATTAATTTTAATTTTAATTTTGTATTTTATTTTTTTAATTTTTGGATTT
The DNA here is from genome assembly GCA_038382065.1 of Adansonia grandidieri. Classification (NCBI taxonomy): domain Eukaryota; kingdom Viridiplantae; phylum Streptophyta; class Magnoliopsida; order Malvales; family Malvaceae; genus Adansonia; species Adansonia grandidieri. The sequence goes on along the minus strand of JBBYHK010042096.1, from coordinate 3,126 downwards.
TTTAAACTATTTCCATGAAAGCTATTTTAGTTAGAGCCCAACTATTCTCTAATTAATTTAGTTTGGTTTTAACCATGCTATTAGATGATCTTATCTTAATCATCATTAGAAAAGATGAGACATAGCTAATAGTACACTTTAATTTAATGCCATCTTATCACCAAATTCTAAATACCCATAAAAATAAAATAAGTAAAATAAATTAAAAAAATTTTGCACTTTTTGGCTAAGGGGATCTTTTTCACCTCCTTGATCGAACCTCCCCTTTATAAATAGGGGACATTTTTTTATTCGAGAGAAACTGGCTTTCATGAAGAAAATTACTAAAAAAAAACAACAAAAAGTTTCTAAGTTCTAAAGCTTTTAAGTTAGTTAGCCAAAATCATGTTTTAGCTCATGGATTTTAATCCATGTTGAAAGGCTAACCTTGATAACTATGAACTATTTTCTTTGATTTGTTAATTATGGTTTATTTTTCTTAATATTAGCTTAAATTTTCTCATGAAATTTGTTTTCTTAATATGATGTTGATTTTTGTACTATATATGTAATCATATTTATATTATTTTCCTTGGTATTTTCTTGTTAATATGTTGGAATAACATGTTTATATGTTTACTTTTTTATGATTTATTACATGATGAAGTTGATTTGTACTTGGTAAAGCTTAAATATATGATCATTGAGTTTGGGAATATTTTGTTTAGTGGGTTGTTTGACGTTGGCTGAACCTAATTTATATGTATATGATGGTTTTTTTCAAAATTTTTATGGCTATTTTATGAATATAGAAAGTTTAAGGAATAATTTATAAAAAAATAAAAAACAATTTTTAGCCATTCCATGCTTGGTCGAAATCCACATATAATTTAAGAATATATTTTATGCATTTTATCTTGTTGAAATGCATTTTTTGGATTTTAGGGTTTTTTTTGTAATTTTAGAAAGTTTAGGGTTTATATATAAATATTAAAAAATTTGTTCCAAAGCCAAAGATGATTGGTTGAACCTTTCTTAAAATTTTTGGCATGATTTTTGTGTTAATTTTGATATGTTTGATGTTTGATTTTGTGTTTTAATTATGTAAGGATAAATTTGCAAATTTAGAAAAGTTTAGGGACCATTAGGAAAATCTCGCATTTTAGGTCAAAATGGTTATCTCTAACATAAAATCATCCATTTAAGTGTTATGATTATTTTTACCATTCCTTCAGTCATTCAGGGGCATAGAGTATGAAAACTTTCGTATTCATCTAATTCTCCGAGAAGGTGCAAAATGAAATTTTAAAAAAGTTTAGGGACTTAAGTATAATTTTTGTATTTTAGGTCACTTTAGCATCTAAATTACCTATTTAGGGTATTTTGGATATTTCAAAAACATTTCTAACTTTTTTAGCCAGTTTGGGGCTAATATGTAATTTTGAGAAATTTAGTGACTTACTAGCAATTTTTGCACTTTAGGTCATATTTGTCATCTAAGTTACCCATTTAGGGTAAAATTATCATTTCATATTATTATTGAGTCCTTTAAGGTTACCAAGATACTTTTACATTGAAGGTATACCTCAAGGATATTTTAGGAATTTATCTTAAAACCAAGTCCTATGTGATTATCGAGATAATTTCATGTCAAAGGTACACATTAGGTATAGGCTCATTATTCTAGACATTTTCGAGTCCTTTAGGGTTATTGGGATACTTTCATGCTAAAGGTAAAACCTTAAGGAAATTTTAGTAATTTTGCATTAAAACCAAACCCTATGTGATTACTAGGATACTTTCATGTCAAAAGTACACATAAGGATAGGTTCATCATTTTATATTGTTCTCGGGTCTTAGGATACTTTATTAATATTCTTAATAAAGTTGGAATTTTTAGAAAATTAAGGCAATGTCTCTAAGTTAAAATAATACATGAAATTTTTCCTAGAATATGATAGGTTTTCATGGATTATTTTAATAACAAGTCATCCTTTACAAAAAGAAAGTAAGAATTTTTCAGTTTTCGTAAAATAATACCTTTTGGATTCCTCTGGCTCTCCAAAGGAATACAAAATTTATTTTGATTTTAAAAACTTTTCGTATTACTCCAGCTCTTCTTTGGGGCATGAAAGAGAATGATAAAAACTTTCATGTTTTTTCGATCCTCTGGTAGGATATAAGAAAGATTTTGATTTTAAAAAAATGTTAAAAGCTTGATTTTCTCATGCGAAATAATAAATTTGGAATATTTTTTTAATACATGCGAATTATAATTAAATATCGTATAATGAAACTGAATAAAAATCAAAATTTAAGTTAACATGTAATTAATAAGGTATCAATTTTCGGGCATCATGAAAGAATTGATCCTTACTTGTGACTGTAACTAACTCTAGACCCTTTAATGTGATCTTCGGTATTATTGCAGATCTTGAAATTTATTTTTGGGTTTATAACCCTTGAAATACTAATTCCGATAGGTGACCTATCTCACCTGGCCAAAATAGATTGGTGGCAACTCCATGGTAAATAGTTGTTTCGTAACAACTATTTAAGGTTAAGTTGAGTGAGTGATTCATCTTGACAACTTGTCCCATATACAAAAAAAATAATAAGGAAAAAATAATAATGATATGGCCCTTATAAATAGAGAATAATGATATATAGATATATAAGAATGAGTGGTACACCTGCCATTTTAAGTTAGGCTAGTCAGGATTTGCATTTAGGCCATGTTACGACACCTTAAGAGAGAAAAATGAAGGTTTGAAATGTTTAGGGAGCAATTAGAACAATTGGAAACGTTTAGGATGTAAAAATGTCATTTTCATGAAATTCACAAACATGTATGAATACATTTTATTAATGCGACGATATATCATTAGGTTTTGGTCATTCCAAGCCTAAAGCATGCATTGTATCAATATAAGGCCATATTGTGTTGATAAAATATTGTGCTTTTCATGAATTTTAGGTTCTGGAAGCACTTATATCGATACAGACACCAATATATCGATAATTTATGAAAATTTTCACTATGAACAAGCTTTTTCACCTAAGTTTTCTCATATTTCCTCTTTTTAATGGCCTTGGATCACTTCATAACCATACAAGAGGTCTTCCACAAACATTTTACCATTGAAA